>JAJIYU010006786.1:0-20060 GCA_030144865.1 Tinospora cordifolia | reverse complement strand
GCTCTTTGAGCTCACCCAAACTTTTATTTTTAAGGTAATTAGTGAAGATGAACAAGCCTTTTGAAGTGTTGGAGAGGGATGTTGCAATAAATCTCTTTAATAATGTCATTGCTGTTGATATTCTCTTTAGAATTAGGCATAAGACCCAAAGAGTCAATAATGTGTATCTTTATCTCATTGAAGTCAAAGCACATTAAATATCCAGGGATAAAATAATAATTTTGCCACATAAGGGTAAAATGGTCAATTCACATGGAAAGTGAACTGCAGAATTACACTGTGTAAAATGGTGAATGATTATAAGGACAGAAAATTATTTGACCTATTGGGGGTAAAACAATAACTTTGCCATGGGAGGGTAAAACATTCGTTTCACCGAAAGACCAATCGCTTGTACAATGATAAAAGCAATATGAGAATAATTTATATAAAATAAAATATCAAGAATATAGAAAATAAGATGAATTAAATTAATAAAATTTATGTGAATTAAAGAATATGTCCATATAGACATTTATGGCATGGTACATATTTATTTATAAAATATTGGAAAATAAACACAAATTTTTAATATTTTCCTTATAAATAAAAAACTTAAATGAGCACCGAAATGATAATTAAAATCATTAAAATAAGATTATCTAAATTAGGGGTCAAAATAAAAATTCATGATATAAGCAGTGGTCCTAGTAGCTAATAACTGAAAACTTACATTTGTGTACTGTGTCGGCCTTGGAGTCAGATAATAGACGACTAAGAAACCTTGAATACCCTAAGAATGAAGCCTCACATGCTGAAATTCAAATTCAAAAACTCAAATCAAATTACAAACAAAAGCAAAGCAAGACATTTACCATAGTGTGCACATTCCTAAAGTTTTATTCTCTCCTCCACTTTTCTAAAAACCAAGAATCATTTTTGGATTCTCTCTAGTTGTCCTCTAGGGTTTCAAATCTCTCCAAGATGTCCTCCCTAGGGTTTCTCTCCAAGATGTACCAACACAAGAAAAGAGAAAAAAGAAGGATCCCTCCCAAAGATGAAAAATCTAACGAAAGAAAGGAAGCAGAAAGAGGTAAGCCTAACACTTTGATTTCCATTCTCTTCTCTTTTCTTCCTTGATGCCTTCAATGGTTTCCATTGAAAGGATTAACCGCCCCACGTCCCATAACCATTGTGTCCCAAGGGGAGAGGAAGGACATTGCGTATTGAAGAAACCTGCCATTGGAGAACGAATAACAAAGAACCGAATCATTGGGGTATAATCCTTCAAACCTTCATTTTTATCTTGATTAATCATTCCTCCATGTTAACATAGACTCGTAGGAGTTAGAGAAATCTGAAAAAAATGTTTTGTATTTGGTTACACTTAAATAGAGGTTTAGCTTATTTATCCATACATGGTTTTGTTATAATTATTATTTGATTGTAGAAAAGTGCATTTGAATGAAGTTTTATCATGTAAAAAAAATCATTAGAAAATTCTATTTTTCTTTTACATGGCTTAATGCATGCTTGAATAGTTAGGAAACCAAAATCATGAATATTAGGAAAGAAAGAATGATTCTTTTACACTTAATGAAAAATAATATATATATATATATATATACTTATATATATATATATACTTATATATAAAACTAAAAAAAAATTAAATAATTAAAAAAAAAAGGCCCCCGAGCGCTTGGGGCAATAATGCCTTATCAGACGCCTAGCAATGAGCGTTCGACGAGGCGCTGGTGCATTGAGCGCCAGCAAGGCACTCAATGCACCAGCATTGGAGACGCCCTTAGTTTGTTTATGTCCAACAATTTAATTCAACGTCCCAAAATCAATATCTGGCAACTGTATAATCAATCATATTCAGCAACTCCAGTTGATAGCAACCTCGACACTTTCAGCAGTATCATCGAATTTTCAATTTAATTTCCAGCACCCCAATTACCTCATTATTCTTCATATAAATTTTATTTTTATCCAAAAAATTATCGAATTATGCCACGCCTCAAAGCTTCAAACCAAAATTTAAACAAAAATTCTTTTTTTTTCTCCCTTTCCTTGTTCATTCTTCACGATCCAACAATCAAATCGATGCAAAAATCAAGCCTCAATCCTAGAATTTCGAATCACAATTCAATCTACAAACCAGAACACTAGACATCATCTCCTCTATTTTACCCACCATAAACCAGAAAATTGAAAAGAACTTGCAGCCTTGCTTCTTATCTTCACGAACTAGCCACACACACACACACACATATAGAACAAATCACGGTTGCCCTAATTCCTTTTTCAATTTCAAGCCCTAGATCTCAACCATGGTCATCGCCATCTTCGATACTCCAGACGTGCCAGCAGCATGCATGGCCAGCAAACACACAAGCTATTGGGGGTTTTTTTTTTCGTCATCCCACTACAGTAACACGTCCTTCTCCTCTTATTGTCGTTCCTCCATTTTCGATCCATGGCCAGCAGCTTCAAAAACCCCACATCTCACGACCAAAGTGCACCATTAGCAACGCCTTTCATGAATCAACCACCAGCAACCCTTAATCTTTCATTCCTCACTATTTCATCACGATTCTGCTTTAATGTTCCACGAACTAGAAATTTTTCCCACAAAAACCTAGCTTTCAATCTCTTCTTCTTCGATTATCAAAATGCCCAATCCAGAAAAGTAACCCAAGTTTCAGATTTTTTGCTTTCTTCTTCGCTTATTCTCCTTCAATGTCTTCAAATCCAGAATTCCAACCCTCTTGTTTCTCATTCTTCATTTCCCAAAATAGAAGACCCTTGATGCTCTTCTTCTTTTTCATTTTAGCTCAAACTATAATCCCCCAAACCAGAAAAAATCACAGCCAGTTCATTCTTCATCTCCGTTGTTAGTGATTCGATCGTCATGGCCAAACCAAACCAAAAACCACTATTTTTTTTTTTTTTTTGCTTCCAACTTCTTCCTTATTTAATTGTTCTCCTTTGTTCTTTCATTTTTCTGGATTCCTTTCGGAATTTCTAGAAAAACAAGCTGGTAAAACAAGCACCATGCTATTTTTCGAAAGTTTTCCAGATTTTTCTTCTTATTTTGTTTTCGTGGTTCTTCACGAAAATACATGATTTTATTTTATTTTATTTTTATTTTTAACAAAACAAAGTAGGCATTTTTTTGTTATTTGTTCTTTTTTTTTTTATAAGGTTTCAATTTTTTTTCCGCATTGCTTTAAATTTGATTTAATTTCGTTTTTGAATCACAAATGTCATCGCGCTCGCGTAAACAAGCTATAAAATAATTTATTATTATTTTTTTTCAAAACATAGTCTATGTATAAACTTAAATAAATAAAATTTCAACTCATTCATTATTATTATTATAATTATTATTTTTATTTATTTTTTTAAAACATTGTAAATTCTAAAATTCGTATATTCATTTATTTATCACTTTATTTTATTTTTTTCTTTTTGTTAATTTATTTTAAAGTCTCATTTTTTTCTTACAAAATAATATTTTATTTTATATTTACTTGAGACATAACGCGTTCGCAAAATTCTGGAGTGTTACAACAAGAGTGGCCACAAATGCAATTGTCCTCATGGCAGCCTGACTAGGACCACGACCCCTATAACCTCCGGATCCACCTCTATATGATGGTTAAGTTTGTAACTGTGTCTGTTGCTGTGGCCGTGGCTGAGGAGTGCCACTCGGTATAACGGAAATCTTAGGGCACCTATCTAACCCGTCCATCTCATACTGAAGAGCCTCCCTCTAGATCTCGTCTAAGGTCCGAGCCCTGTATGTATAAGTCGTCTGTCTGATAGCGACACTCAACCATCGTTGATAAAATTTAGCCCTTTTTCTCGGCTTGGCTATCAACCAAGGTGCATACGCCTCCAATTGTAGAAACCGATGGATATACTCTTTCACTGTCGGGGTCCTCTAGCACAAGCTCAGAAACTCAATCTTCTTACGTTCTTACTTAACTTCCAGAACGTAAGCCTCAAGGAAAAGCTCTCTGAATCTTGCCCAAAAATTGATTTGGCCCTCTATACTCCTCGCAGACCGCCACCATTTGGCAGCTTTATCTTCCATCATATGGGCTGAGAATAGAACTTGGTCTACCTTAGACAACCACAAAGTTTCAGCATTTTTCTCCATATTCAGCAGCCAATGCTCCGCTGCCTCCAAACTAATGCCACCCATGAACATCGCGGGGCATAAATCCATAAAGCTCTTGAGGAGCCGGGTGTGGGCTCTCTCATCCCCTTATCTGTCCTGGGCAAAGGCAACTGGAGCTACTACAACTTCAACTGACAGCTTTGGAGTTGGTGGCACAGATGGAGAAGGCAATGGCGACACGATAGCTGGAGCGACTGTTGCCATAGGTGCAGCCCAAATATCAGGTCCTGCTAACGTGGATGGTTCGTCCCTTTGTCTGTCAGCCTCCAACCTATCAAGTCTCTCTCTCAATAAGGTTGTCTGGGCCTACATAGCCTCGTTAGATCCCCTAATCACCACCTCGAATCTCTGTATAGGGTCTTGCTCGGGCTAAGTCAAAGGTGGTGGTGGTGGCGTCAGCTACCTAGGCTTGAGCAGTGGTTTGCCCTGCCTAGGCAACATCTCTATCTGCATTTCAAATCGAATTATTGGTTATTCATCCATTTAAAATAGACTCAACCTAAACACTAATATTAAAATTTATGTTCACAATATGGTTATTATTGATAGTTTTCCCCTTTTCTCCTTTAAGTTTTGGGATTTTGTTTACTTTCGCAATTATTCTGATGTCACCTAAGTCCTTCATTTATCCATGTTCTTCAATCTTGAACCTAAGCTTTGATATCAAAGCTATCGGGACCCCTTTCCTAGGCCGAAGAGTAGCCCGACCGGCACGGTAACTCAACAAACTCACTCATCGAGTCAAGTTCGCCAAGTACCATTAAGCCTTTCCAACCAATACCATCTAGCCACACCAGAATAATTTAAACATCTATTCAGTAAAGTGCGAGAGTGAACAAAATATTACATGCAGTCTTGTTCTCAAAAGTAAACAATTTGACTATTGGTTACAGACATACAAGTGACCAACCTCTAATAAGATCCCAAAACAAAAGAAAGCCACTGAGAAAACTAGGCTATCACCACGCCTTTTTCCTTGTCAGCCGCTAAGGAACCTGAAATGTTAGTAGAGTAGTGAGCCTAATATACAACGTGACTCAGTGAGTAGTAAAACTAGCATGTCAATAACCCACATTCCAAAAATAGTACATCTATACATGAATAGTACTAATAGAAACATGACATGTAGTAAAAATAACTATAAATAATGCAACCGTTAAAGAAGACTAGCTTAAATATAGGCAGCTCAAAACTGTATCAGGGCTAGGATTCAAATCATCAAATCTAACCATATGGTCTTCGCTTGAGTGGGTCATGAATTAGGCGTACCCGCTACTCAAGTGGGTCATGAGCTAGGCGTATTCATCGAATATCCTAACCCTGCACTTGGTCTTCAAGTATCGTACTCGAACGGATCTGAGGCTAGGCGCATTGATCATATGCCCTAACCTAGATGCTTGGATCTCGAGTCTAATCCCAATCATATCATGTACGCTAACCCCACACTCGGACCTGGAGCCTATGGTCTCAATATTGGTGCACAACTACGTATTTTTCAAAATCAATCAATGTAGCTCAATCATAAGATCAATTCAACTAATGTCATTTTAATCGTATTTTATGCAAGGAATACAGTTAAGGTAACATCTGAATTAAACTATTCATCTCAGATCATACGCACCGATGACCCATCGACACTGGGCCCAATACCGCCATATACACTCAAATCTGTGTCATTAAAACTCAATTTCAGTTCCTTTGTGAAATGTGGCTCAATTCTAGTTCAACTGCCCCTAAACGGTCTCAAATTTGGCCAAACTTGGTACATTGGTCAAACTTGGTCAAAATTAGTCAACTTAGTCAAAATTGATCGACATGGGTCAAATTGAGTCAATTTAGGTCAAAATAAATCAATTTGATCAAAATCTCCAATTTTTTCCACTTAGTCAAATTTCCAACTTTGTTCTACCTACACAACAAATTTGCCAATTTTCTGCGATCAATCTGTATGTCAAATTTGAGTAAAAATTTTCAAATTTTATCTATATCCCATAAATATTCATTATAATTTTAGTTTGGGATTTTTGGACTTCATTTGATATGGTTTTCAATTGAGATATTAAGAATTTTCATTTCTCGGGTTGCATGTGATAGGCAGTCACTGGTCGCATAATCTAACCCGCTTACTCAACTCAGATTTGGCTGAAATTTGGTACACTCGTTCTTAGGATAACCAGTAAGGTCTCCACCAAATTTCAGCTTAAAATACCAAGATTTGGTCAGCCAACGAATCCCCAAAAGTCTTAGCCAAGTCATTGAAAATTCTGGGTTCATGTTCTCATTGAGTTTCAAATATCTATTTCTTTCATTGAACCTCTGATCTAAGGGTCGTTTCTCACATCTATTATGAGCACTCAGACCACAGAACATCCCACCATTAGGACCTATTTGAATCAGTAAGCAAAGGTGTCTAAAATCTTCTTCAAACATTCCCTCAAACATTTGATGTGTATTGACAAACATTCTAAGATTTTCTAAGTACTAGCATTTGTATGCAACTAGGCAACTTTGCAAGCATGGAAAATCAAAATTACAGAGGCGTATAGCATGAGATTTATACATTCCTAGAGCCTCAAGTGTGAGGTTTAAATACACCAAATTTTTCCCGATCAAACACTCTTAACAGTTTCAATAGTTGCCTCGAAGTTGATTCCAAAATGCGTTCTGCTATCACAGTTTGCTAGCAACCATCTTTGACATCTCAGAAATCATATTTAGGATATCAGTTTTCATTTTCTATCAATTGGAGATTGAAATACATATTGAGATGATCAAAATGAGTGTTTTACCTCAAAAAAGAACCTTGGATTAGGAATCAGCCTCTCAAAAATCGGATCAACACACTTTTTCCAACAGTTTCAGGCTGTAACTATGTCAACCAGCAGACTTTCATGGTTGTTTCAGCCTCTAATGGCTAGGGGATTGGACCAACTGCTTGCACATTCTTGAAGAAGGCAGTGAGAGCTTTCCAAAGACTTCAAGATCATACAAAACGGATATGGGATGAAGAATATATGAGGGCTTGAAAGTAGGGTGTTGCAATGGATTTTCTACAGAAAATCAGTTTGTTGTGCTATTTTTGGGGAGTTTTGCATGCTCAAACAGTGTCATGTGGCCACCCATGTGACTTGGGGGTGGCCTGGCATGGTGTAACACCCCGACCCCTATACGTTCATTTGGACTTAACCATTTGTGGATATAACCACTGTTGCATCCGCTGTCATAACAATTGTTGAAACAGTGGACTTAACTATAGGCCGGGTCCTATGTTACTTTACAAGTGACACACCTTGACTTTCTATTCTCAATATCCCATGCCATAAAAAGTAAACAAGGCTACATTATAAGAGATAAAAGGAATTTCAAATCTTTATTAAATCATAAAAGAAAGTTCACACTTTTAAATAAAGAAAACATAGCGAAAATTCTTAAGATTTGGGCAACATACCCTACATGAAAAAAATAAAAAACCCTAAAAGGCAGACATTCCACATTCTTCTTCATAAGATCAAATCCTTAAAAAATGTTAAGAAAAGGGTGAGCTAAAAGCTCAATGGATCTTAAACAACTATTTTTATATTCAAAAACATTAACACATCTACAATTCAAACACTGGCACAAATTAGGCGTATCAATCATCAATTTGTGTGAAGTTGTGTCTTAGACCAAAAAATTTTTTTAACCCTTGATGTTTTTCATTAAGTGTCTCCTTAGAGTGAAATATGACATTAGTCAAATTCATTGGACCTTGGAACTTAGGGACTCTTACCTACCAACCAAGTACTTAGGTCATAAACCTTATGAACAAATCATACGAGAAGAATACTCATAGTGTTACTTAAACAACTATGATGGTACGTGGTTAAAATCACCATAATCTGATATTTTAATCTCATAATTATAAAACATAAATAAAATATCAGAATATTGCATTAAACTGAAAAATAAAAACAAAAACGTTGCATCCACCATACATAATCATGCATCAAACGTATATAAAGGAAAAAAAAAACCTAAACATGATACTAACATAAATGACATTACTAATGCATGATATTAGGTAGATAATCAGATCTGAAATATTCATGAATGTTAAATGAAAATTGAAACGAGACATAAAAGAAACTTCAACAAACAAATAATCAAGAATGAACATGCTAATGACTTGAATATGGAAAAGAGTTTAAGAGGGTAACTTCTACCTTCGCTTAAACGTTTCCAAAAATCCAATAGCGTTTCCCCCACATTTTTGTCACTTCAAATCTCCACAAAACCACTATCTAATGATCACTAAAACTCTAAAACTAAATGTCTTTCCTTAGGCACAAAATGAGACGTCAAGAAGAGGAAAAGAAAGAAGAAGAAGAAGAGAGCACACTAGTGGTGTTTTCACTTGCTCTTTAGAATGAATGATTTGTGAGCACTACAAGGGGGTATTTATAGTTTTCAAACACACTAAGGGACGTCCATGGGCAGCTAGGGTAGTTCTCATTGTCTGGGCAAGTTTTCAAGCACTAAAGGTAGGACATGGTAAGTGTGCAGATTTTGGCAAGTGTGCATATCTCTTTTGTGGGCTCACTAGCAATCTTGCTAGTCTTTGTTTCTAATTCAATTTTAGAGATTTAAATTCTTCTACAACCCTTCTAAAATGGTCTTGGACGTTCCATAGAGAGAGTGAATATTCTCTCACATCTTTCTCCTTTGATTCATTTGCTTGCTCATCACATTTAGGCAAAAAGGCATGTTTTCTTCTCTTTCCTTTAAATGTCCAGCTAGTGGGTGTATGATATCAAAGCATGAGAGACACTCAATCACATGCTGATATTTAAATCTAATCCCCTAGGAAATCTTCTAATTTGGTCATGAGCATGGGTGGCGTCCCATGTGTGAGAATCACACAATCTAGGCCCCAAAATAGGAGAGTAAAGTTTCCATTTTTTTTATTCTCCTTTGTGAGTGTGGGATGGCTAGGGTTTTATGAGCATCAAATCAGATTTCAAACCTTCCTAATTAAGTTAATTCACATGTGTGCACACAGACATGTGCATGGGTGGACCGATTTTTGCTTTGGTGGGACATGGAGCACATGATCACTAGTTTGGTGCATTGAGTCAATTTTCTTGGATTTCCAAATCCTTGGTGGGACGTCCCAAATGTGTGGTGTGTTGAGTCAATTGTGTGGTACATTGGATCATGATTAATGGAATCAAATAAGGGAAGACGTCCCATGGTAATTGAATAGGGTGAGGTGCACCTGATCATGGTGTTCCACCCATGTGACTTACACATGCTTTGGGTGGTCATACCTTCATGGGTTCAAATAAATTTAATAAAATTTAATATCTTCCTAACCACTAGGAATTTAGGTGTGTAACCTATAGTTTTGGAACCATATGATCAAGACCTAAATTTTAAGGTACAATTTGGTTGGGGTAATTTTCTTCCAAAACTTTCCTTATGTAGAACCTACTGAATGCATTAGGCAAATGAAGGTCCAATCTTGGCCAATTGGTCTAAGTTTTGGATATGTTGTGTGTCTTGCTAGTTTATGCCATCCCTTGAAGTTTCGAGTCATTCCGAGTTCGACAGGTACCTCTATTCTCTATTCATTCCAAATCTGAATTCCCCTGTAGGGCAAAACCCTAATTTTGGCCAATTGGGTTGATTTTCGGATATGTAGTCTAGCTTATTGGTTCATGACACCATACCTCATTTCGGGTCGTTTTAGGTTCATATGAGTCACCAAATGAGAATTTTGTATTTTTTGTATTCAACCCTAAAATGAGGCTAGATTCATTCAAATTTCACTGAAAAGATGGAAATTTCTTAATTTCGTTGAGTGTAAGGTTTTCAGGGTATTACACATGGTGCCCCGCCTACCGAAGTTTCGGAGCCCGATTGGCGACAGAGTCAGTGGCCGAAAATTTAGGCCTCAAAAACATGGGCAGAGTGATTTTGAGTTGCGAAAATTCGGCTAGAAAAACATAGGGAAGGAAAAGAAGAAAGGAGAGGGAAAGTGAGCAGTACCCGCATTGGCCTAGGCGAAGTGGTTTTCTTTCCTTTGTATATATATATATATATATATATTCCTTATTATTGTTATTATTGTTATTATTATTATTTTATATAAAATTAATCCAAAAATCATATTTTCTCTCAAAAATCACAATTCTTCAATAAATTTACCTATTTTCTTCCTGAAAATCATATTTCTCAATTAGTCTAATTTTCATAAATTAAATGGATAAAATTAGAAAAAATTAAAAAAAAATTCATATATTTTTCTTAAAAATTTTAGAAAAATACTCTAAAATATATATATCGAACCAATCAACCTGGTGTTTAAAAATATGGGTCGTTACAATGTTAAAAAATATATTTTTTATACTTTTGAAACAGAACCTTCTTGCCATAATTAAGAAGGAAGGAAAATGAGTCAAAAATGATTTCAAAAGCATTCCTTAAGATTTAACAAATCTATTTTAGCCGTTGAGCATGAAAGAATATATGCAATATATTAGTTTCCAAAACAGCATAACATTCAGTCTCTAAAATGGCTAGATGAGTATTTTGTTTATCTAAAGTTATATTTTGTTTTCTAAAATTAAACATCAGCAGTAGCATTATTCTATAAACATGAAATATGTTATAAGAGAAAATATTGTTTTCAGAACGTCTTAGGCACCAAACATGCCAACTTAACATGTTTCCTAACAATTGTAGCATTACATTTATTAGATAAATGAGTAAAAATTTTGGGATATGTAATACTCATTTATTCAATAATTGTAGATATTGCAATTGCATAAAAATTGTAAATACAACAAAACACTACTTTAGGTTTTTTTTTTTTTTTTACATCTAATGGGCTTCTTAAAATCTAATGAGTTGAGTGCTAATATTGAAAAATGATTTTGATATTGTGTGTGCATAAAACATTTTACATTTAAAAAGTATATTATTTAAGTACTTTATAATATATATATATATATATATATATATCTTTTTTGAATTTTTTTCATTATTTGTCTCTAAGCTAATTTTATACATTCTTTGAGACTCATTATCATTCACGCTATTATTGGGCCTTAAACAAGAGGACTCTCCTAACATAATTTTCTTCTCCAACAAATGTGGAGAGCTTTTTTAAGAAAAATTTTTGAAAGGAAAAGTGCTTTGATGTTGAAAACGCTGGTCTCGTGTTTATTCTAAGAACAGAAAATAGAAAACTGTATTTTCTTTAATCGTAATTTGAGTAACATGTGAACTAATTGCATTGAGCAAAGCCTGTATCATATATCGATAACATTAAAAAAAGTGATGCAATTGTACTTTTTTTGCAACTACCATATTTAAAATAAATATGAAAGAATATAAACCTTAAAATATACATCACCTTATATAATAGTTATAACTATTAAAGTTACATAAAAATATGTTATACTAAAAGCTGAGATTTTAATAATTTTTGCCAATAAACACACACACACATATATACATATATATATGCAAGGGCAATTGTATAAGATTGACCAAATGATAATTCCAACAGTACTGCTACTAATTAATTGTAAAGCAAACCACGCTTTCCAGTTTCCAACATGGAATATTATTTACAGGATGGCGTGCTAAATATACATTACGTCCTACCTCAATACTGCATTTGAGATACCAATTCGACAATTATATATGACTTTTAGATATATATATATATATATATACACACAGGGAGTTTCATTGACGAGAGCCACCTAATGCGAATAGTTCACATGTATAAACATATGTACAAGGCAGCCTTCAAAATATTGTAACTGCCCACCAAGCATATCGCAAGCCATCACTGCATACCTATAAATTGGGAGACACCACACCACACACCTCCATTCCAATAATCCCATATTTCATTCCTAATTACTACATCATCGTCATCACCATATTCTTCTTTCTCATCAACAAGTTTGGATTGATTAGTAACTAGTAATGGAAATTAGAGTTTCATTAGTTGCCATTTCAATGGCATGTTTGATGGTTTATGCTCTTTTGTTATCATTCTCAACTCTTCCATGCCATGCCCAGCTTTCGACTTCCTTCTATGACACAACTTGCCCCAAAGCTCTTACTACCATTCGGGCCGCCGTGAGGACAGCAGTCTCAAGGGAACGCCGAATGGCGGCTTCCCTCCTCCGACTCCATTTTCATGATTGCTTTGTTCAGGTGCTTCCCTTCGTTATTTTCGTTACTATTTTAATCCTCGGAATCCTAATTAACTATACAGATTTATGAAGAAAAAAAAATGATGTATAATTTGATTTAATTACAGGGTTGTGATGGGTCACTTTTATTGGATGATGGTTCTTCAATCACAAGTGAGAAGAATGCCTTTCAAAATTTCCAATCAGTAAGAGGTTTTGAAGTGATTGATGAGGTAAAATCTAGAATGGAGAGTGTTTGCCCTGGTGTAGTTTCTTGTGCTGACATTCTTGCAGTTGCAGCAAGAGATGCCTCAGTTGCTGTAAGTATATACATTACACATCAATCTATATAATATATATTCAAATTGCCCTAGTAGTATTGTACTTAACTATTCATTGATTTCTAATATTATATTTCATCTATATTTGTATATAAATGAATGAATAATGTATAGGTGGGTGGCCCAACATGGACAGTGAAGCTCGGAAGAAGAGATTCAACATCTGCTAGCAAAGACTTAGCGGAAGCAAATTTACCTAGAGCAACAAGCGATAGCCTTGACCAACTTCTGGGCAATTTCAGAAGCAAGGGTCTGAATGACAGAGACATGGTTGCGCTCTCAGGATCACACACCATAGGCCAAGCCGCTTGTGCATCTTTCAGGGACAGGTTATATGACAAGAATGAAACCAACATCAATGCTGGGTTCAGGAGCACTCGCAAGCGCCAATGCCCGATTGATGGAGGAGACGACAAATTGACGCCTCTCGATTTGGTGACTCCCAACTCATTCGACAACAACTATTTCAAGAATCTTGTTCAAAGGAAGGGACTTCTTCATTCTGATCAGGTTTTGTTTAGCGGAGGATCAACTGATAACTTGGTGATTGAATATAGCAGGAATAGGAAGGCTTTCTACCAAGATTTTGCAACTGCAATGGTGAAAATGGGAGACATCAAGCCCCTTACTGGGTCAGCTGGGCAAATAAGGAGGGTCTGTGGAGTACCCAACTAAATAATCCAAATCAATAATTCTCCCCACTCAAACATATACATTTATACGTACAACTAATGTTGTTCATTTGTCAATTACGGTCAAGATTTATTAATGAGTGCTCCTAATAATGTCCCATTAAGTCTGGGAAAAGTGCATTTCCTATTTGTTACTCCTTGTTTGCTCCCAATTGGGTAGTGCAATTTGTTATTCCTTAATTTGTTTTTATCTTATTAATTTCTGATTCAAAACCTTAATTCACTGTTCTCAAAATCTATCCATTATTATTATGGCCTGAATATTTGATTATATTAAGTTATATACATAATCATGAAAAAATATGTATAATAGAAAATGATCAGTTATTTTGTTTGGTACTACAAGAAATTTTGAATAAGTACCCAGTAAATAGAAGTTCCTCTCAATGCCCAGTAAATAAAAATAAGTGCCAAGCCAGATATGTTATTAATATTCTGTAAGTATTTCTTTATTTTGGATATTCATATAACACTATAAATATAAAAATAATTTCAATGAAAACATGCTTGGTGTATGAATATTTATTGTATTAAATTAAAATTAATAAAATTATATTTATATTTGTGGGAGCATGAGGAATTTTCAATACAATGGTGATGTTATGTCACTATTGCATTTAGAGTTTATTTTTTTTCCTTAAAAAAGTACATATTATTTTTAAAAAGGTAAACTATATATACGATTCAAAAAATGAATATTATTCAAAAATAAAAATTTAGTAATTTGTTGTCATGATTCGATTGATGGTTAGGAAGTTTAATCTTTCAATTACTAAATTCAATATTTCATTTGGGTTCATAATATAAGACTATACTAAGATCAATGAATACTTGTTTAGTGCTTGTGATTATAGCAAGAATTTTGAGCCTATTTCTGTTTATGGCAATTTTCAAATAATTCATTTCTAATGTCTCACTATTATGATCCGAGCTAATGAAAAGACTCCTTTCTTTTGAATCTCCACTGAATTATATTCATCCATTTTCGCCATATGCATTCTTTGGTAGGATTGATTACATCTATAAATCGGCATGTTTTTAAGCCAAATGGACACAACAATACTGATTCCATGAGAGTTTTCTTATAGTAATAAAAAAAAGCTTTTTTTCTTAGCTTTTTCATTTAAATTTTACATATTTTATAATCTAGTTGTATTGATGCTTTTATTCTTTTCATTGTGGGTCAAATTTTGTACCAACATGTATGTTTTACTTATATAGCACAGATGCACTTTTAGTTGTTACATGTCCTAGAAGTAATAGGCATTACCACTTATAGAATTATTATTCCAAGACGATTATTTCCTAGTATACGTGAAGATGAGATATAAGTGAAGTGGTTCTTGCCAAAGTAGTGTTTGTTAGATATTGGGTGACTTAATCCACAAAATTGGTAATTTTTCTCGTTGTATTAATTTCCTAGTTGGTATTAAAAACTAATTTAATTTTCTTTTGCTATCTAAATCCTTATTGGGTTGTATGATTTAAGCGAGTTCATGTGAGGGATTGTATGTGAGAATTGAGAATTTATGAGTGATTATGAGATCACTCTTTTATAGTTAGAAGCTATTTATATTCTCTCATTAGTAAGATTGATGACCGTCTTTCACGTAGTTGGTGATACTCAAAACCCCGTAAACTTGTGTGTTCTTGTGTACAAATTTCTTGGCATTCATTTGAAACTATTTAGATTGGTTGAGTTTGTGACGACAGTTTGGATTCAGGCGATCTTCAAAAACAACTACACTTTCTCGAATGATTCTCATGCATTGAAATCTCGCGTGATCGGAGATCGTACGAGGCGACAGCATCTAACGGAGGAAGAGGATCGACGGTGTGAACGACAACGAGTAGACAGTGGCTAACCTCTGCTCGCCTCAGTCCGTTGCCTCACCGCTGCTCACCTCTGTTGTTGTAGCAGCATCTACTCGCCTCAGTCCATCGCATCGCCACTGCTCTCCGTCACCTCACCGTTGCTCACCTTTGTTGCAATAGCAGCATCTGCTTGCCTCAGTCCATCGCCTCGCCACTGCTCACCTCTATTGTAGTAGCAGCATCTACTCACTTCGGTCCATCGTCGAGTTCTTCTTCTTCTTCGTTTCAGATTCAGATCTACTTTTGTTTCATCGAGTTCTTCTTCATTTCAGATCCAGATCTGCTTCTCAAAAACTGGTTCACTGTTGATCAGAAGATCAACGACGGCAAAGGCACTGGCATTTGAATATTGAATAAACTAAAACATGAACTGCCCTCTTCATTCACCAGAGCTCCATCAAATCACGCTTCCGATCCCTCTTCGAACCAACAAAATAGATCAACAAGAATGGTTTAGTGTTCGGAAGGGTTTCAACCTCACTAACTACGGATGGGGTTCTAATCCCTCTTCGATTCACCATCATCAGGACCAGATGGATCAATATTGGTTTTTGGATTTGTTTTGCTATGCTTCTTCTCCGTTTGTTGTCACCATTTTGGTTGAGGTGTAGTTTTCGTTATGGTATTTTTTATAATAATTATTGATAATAATTAATAATATATGATATTATCGTAATTAAGTTAAAAAAATACAAATAATTATGATATTAAATTTTTTTATCTGACATTTTCTTTAATTTCCTCGATTTACAAATGCAAACCCGACCCGTTTATTAATCGTGTCATGTACCTATATATAACCTATTCAACTTTTTATAATCAAACTTTAAATTTTTTTTAATAAAAAAATATCAATAAAAATATAAAACATATTAAAATTAATTAAGTTTTTTAAAATATATTTTTAAAAATAATTTAAAAAGTATACTATCAAAAAATTAATAAAATATATTAATTTTAAATTAACTTATTTATAATTTATTTTTTAACTTATCTATAATTGTGTTAAACGTGTCATTTTTGGATTTAACACGTTAACCTATTTATGACTTGAATTTAGTCATGTCTAATGATGTTTGACCCGTTTTGAACCAAACTCATTTATATTAAATCCAAACACATTAACTTCATATCATGTCCAGATCAAGTTATTCTGTCGTGTCATACATTGTCAGCCCTAACAATAACAGCCTAAATAAATTACAAGAAAAGGTTATATTCAATTATTCAATCAAATAGGAGTGAGAATTTATGACACAACACAATAATTTGACCGAAATATAATACATATTTAATGGATTTGAGTCAAAACAGGTTAAACGCGATTGAATTTCACATCATAAATATGTTAACTTGGTAAATCCGAAAATACCATGTTTAACACAATTATGAACAAGTTAAAAAATAGATTATAAACATGTTAATTTAAAATTAATATATTTATTAATATATTAATGATAGAATTTATTTTTTATTATTTTAAAAAATAAATTCAATTAATTGTTAATAAATTATTTATATTTTATATTTTTATTAATATTTTTGTAAAAATTAATTTTAAGAATTGATATGTAGATACATAATTATGATACGATTAATAAAAAAGTTAGATTTAGATTTGCTGAAACAATTAATAAATGAATCGGGTTCGAATTTACAATATATAGGTAATATTCGTTTATGATATGACTCATTTATCATACGATAACAAAAATTATCAGTCCTACTTCCAAATACTCACCTTTGTTATTATTTGTAATATCATTGTTATTTGTTATTGAAATAGCTATGGAATCAAAATTTTTGTCATCATAATCAGGGACTAATACATGAATAATCATTAAGTTTGAAAAAGATACAGTACAAAAAATCCAAAGTAATGTAGAATTATATCTTTCCTATGCAGCAAACAACTTTCCCAATCTTTAGTATTCAATTGTGATTCTTATTATTGCTTTCCTTGCAACAAATTACTATGCCAATTTTTTTAAAATTATTTTTATTCTTATGCTAAGTGGATTCACAACACCATCGTTTGAATCACTTGCAAACTCCTAAAATTTACAGTTAAAAAAAAAAAAAAAAAAAAACAGTTGAATGCTGTTTAAAAGGTCTCTTGGCAAATAGAAAAGGGCTATCTTTTAAGCTCGAATCCTTCATGTTGGCCTCGGTCATGCATAAATGACAACATATAATTAAAAATAAAATATTTTAATTGAGTGCAACATATAAGTTTTATCTTTTTATATAATTTAAATAACTAAAATTATTTAAATATATTAACAAGGACAATTAAATATTTAAAAGTCAAAAAGGATAAGTTAAGATATAATTTTTTTTTTTTTTTAAAAGCCTAAAATGTAGGATGTAGTAAATGATTAAAAACTAGTAACTCACAAAATTATTATTTTAACAATATTAATAGCGACATTATTTTTTAAAAAACAAATATGAATATATAAAGTGCTTGAACATACTTCACGTAGGGGAAAAAAAAAGTTTTAATGCCAACTTCTTCAAGTATTTCTATGATAATTAATATAAATTATTTCATATGATTTAAAAAGTTATGGCTACAGTCCAAAGACTGCTCCACAGGATTGGAATTTTACCCAAAAGCGAAGTAACTGAAGCACATTGGATAAATCTGGTAGGGGAATTTGTTGGGCACAAGGATGACACTTATATTGGTTTAAACCAAGAAATCGATTCAAATTGATATATTCGATTCGGTTCAATTTGGTTTGCCATCATATTCAGTTCATATTCGATTCAAGATTTATGTTTGATTTGCAAAGTACAATTTAAAAAACCAAACCAAATGTATTACTTATTATAAGGGTACATTAGTAAATTTTACACAATAAAGAACACTTTTTAGTAGGCATTAATAATAAATAAAATAAAATATTTGTATTATTATTTGATTGTGCATATTCTATAAGTTCAAAATTTAAATTGATCAATCTGAAATGTATCAAACCAAATAGCATTTTGGTTCAAATGGACTTGATTTGTGTTGGCTACCCTGCAAGTGTACAGGTTCGCACTAATATTAACCGGTGAGACCAATATTATCTTCAGAGAAAATAAATTATTAAAACACTTTAAATTCCAATTTAATGTTGGTTTTTATTTTATCAAGGCTCTAATTAAAGTGAGTGTATCAATTTCTGAACAAGAATCTAACATATCGAATGCAATTAAACTCTGTTTTTGAAAACTATATGAAAGGGTTGTTTAGGATAGTAAATGTCGTTATATGATCTGTGATTTTTATTTTAGATCATAAAATATTCACACTATGAGTTCTAGCACCTGTAATTGAAACCCTCTCTCGAGGCGATTCAACATCTATTAGTGTTGTCTTATAATGCCCTCTCCCGAGGTGCTTAATTAACAACCTAATGTTATGTAATCAAAATTCGTGTGCAACCCCCCAGAAAAGTTAACAACCCTCCAGTCAATTAACTATTCTAAGTCTATACTGCGACAACCACCCATCAGACCTCTCTTCTGAGTTAGTTTAATGCCTTAAACTCATTATGTCTATAGTCAGTAAACATCAAGCATTAAGCATACACAATATAGAATAGTGTTTTTAAATCAATAACTTCAACAAGAGATCACAGTCCAAACATTGGACATTCACATCCTAGACAAAGAAAACTAACTAGCTTGACATTAAAGTAATTGAAAACATTAAACAATAACGAACAAAGTTAATCATATTCAAAACTTGATAAAAATCTTCAATTCCTTCTTGAAACCCTTGTTTTTGCCTTCCTTAGCTGTCACAAGCAAGTTTTTCCGAATTAAGCATGTTTGGCCTCTAATAATCTCCCCTCTTTATAGGCCTACACTAAAAAAATCCTAAAAATATGAGAAACCCGATAATTAATCGTGTGACCGCGGTTAGTATTGTTCCTCAATGAGAACTTGGATTTTCCTTATTTTGTGCACCGTGGTCCATTATTTTTGTCCACAATCCATGTTCTGGTTACCCCAGTCACTGATTGACCAACTACGATAACCAGTGAGTTATGATCTCGTTCTGTCTTCCTTTGGCTACCTCGGTCGTCAGTTATTCGATCGCGGTCACATGATGTTTTCATCATGATTTCCTCTTCTCTTTGCCTTTATATGATGCAATTTTTCTTTGGCTTTACCTTGAACCTGTAATACACTAGAATTCATTCCTCAGACATCATTTTCTCATAGAAAAGCTTTAAATATTGAAAACAAAGCTTATAATGCAATAAGACATGCAATTCTCTAACCTACATACTCATGCTATTAATTATGCATAACTTCACCTAATTTTCCTTTTATTTCCTAAAAAATGCAATAAATCACCTATACTAATGTTAACCTACTGTGTGACTAACAATTTGAAAGACAAATTTGTTTGGTTTTGGCTTTGAAAAATTTAAAATGATGCTCATCAATTTGGTTTATGGATTAAGGTCCAAATCAATTCAAATGGAACCAATTCCACCCTTAGTTAGGTTTGCGCATAATGGGCCAAAGACATGAAGAAAGGAATGTTCCTTTAAGTTTATGGCAAAAACACATTTTTATACCAAAAAATGAAAATATTTACATAAATGCTTGTATTTTCAGTTTTATATATATACCAAAAACTTAATATCAAAAATATCATAAACTATTAATTAACAACTATTAGTATAACATAAATATACAATTGATATAACATTAGTATATCATTTAGCTTATAAATAATAGTATAATATTGGTATATAGTTAGTATAATATTAGTATATAGAAT
>JAJIYU010006785.1:0-20200 GCA_030144865.1 Tinospora cordifolia | reverse complement strand
TATATATATATATATATATATATATATATATATATATATATATATATTTTATTTCTATTTTTTTATTTCATAAGAAATGGAAGCAACTCTTTAAATTTCATAATTAATTCTACTAAATTGAAATTTTCTTTTAATTATCAAATTAAGGTCTTATTTGCCTATTTTATATTATATTTCCAATATATATTAATTGTCATTTGTCAACCCACAATTTGCACCCAAAGATGTCTTAAAATCTTCGAAATTATTTTCACTTAACTTATTTCATTTAATTTCCTTAAATTTATTTATCTTTAATTGTTTGACAAAGTTTTGGGTTATTACATTAGCAGTGACGAATGATCGTAGACGGTTGCATAACCAGGGTGCAAACGCATAATGTCAAAAAATTGGGACACAATCGTAGTCACAGAAGCTCAAAATTGAAAAACTAGGGCACGATCGCAAGAATGACATTGCTAGATTTCAACAAATATGGTAAATGGTTATATGAATGTAATGTATACTTTGAGGCACCTCTTTAGAATATGGTATTGTTGTAAATAAAACCATAATGTTGACAATATTGAAAACCAAAAACTTCCTATAAATATTTTTGATAATATTTCTTAGAACAACGATACATTTTGTAATTTCCTCTTTTTATTTTTAAACAGAAGAATTTGGTTTCATGGATTGCAAGCCCAAATCTTTTTTGGGGGAAAAATAGTGTTTGGGTTCATTGATTGGTAAGAAGGAGAGCGTTAAGGCTTGGAGGAGTGATATTTATAAAATTTAAAATGAATATTAATTAGGGTACAAATAGTAATTATTAGAATACTAATCATATGTACTCATTAATTATCTACTGGCCTCATTACCATACATCTAACAATAGAATTTAATTTCTTTGTGAGAGAGCCAAATCGAGATAGTAGCTAACCATTCAAGAACATTTAAAAACAAAAAATTAAGGGAACATAAACATTCAAAAAGAAAAATATATATGTTGGGTAAGACATGAGAACTATGAGTCATGTTAGTTACCAAACATTGTAAATTTTATCCTAGTTGAAAAATGATTGGCTGCTACATCGAGCAAATTCAAGCATTATTATTTTTAACAAATTTTCTTACCATTTCTCCAAACATATAGTGAACTTGGTATCTAGTTTAAATCTAGTTTTTAGTATTTTAAACTATATATATATATATAGTTGCCTAATAAAAATTTTCAAGCAGTCCATTTTTAAGAAATGATGAAAAGTACTTTTGTAAATATTATGTAAGAATCTTCATCCAAACTTGATCATCATGGTTCTCACAGGTTAATGTTATACACGGTCACTCAACTTCTGAGTTCTAATGAGTCGGTCACAAAACTTAACTTTATAAAAAAATAAGAGAACTTTTTTGAGATGTATACCTATGGTTACTCTAGGCATAGTCGGACTGCTCGTACGACTAAATTGCTTACTTGGCACACACCTTACACTCATGACATCTATTCTCTCCTACATGGTACACATACCATCATGTCACCACATATATCAACTTCATTTTTTGTTGACGTGTGACCTCATAAATTAGATATATACCCTCATCTACATTGGCTCACAATGAAAACAAAACCCATTTCTTGCTTAATTTTTGTTTCTCTATAGCTTTTAATTCATGATGTTTCAACTACAAATCCTCTTTCAACATCATTGTTTTTATTGTTGTTGTCTCTCATTGTCGTCAAATTTTACTGGTGAGAGTGTGAGATTCCATTCAAAATATTTCAAAAACTAGGGTTGTCTTCATGATTACCATATTGGCGATATGAACGTCATCATGTAAAAACATGAAAATAGGCAAATCAAGATGTGATATTTTTCTTTTTAGTTTTCAATTGTTTTTTTGGGCTTGCCATTGTGGGGTTGTGGGATGGTGGACAACTACGTAATACCCCAATTATTTCTATGTGTACATATATGATTTATTTGATTAATTGGTATAGACATTTGCATATATATTAATTGGTACATTTATGTATATTATTTTGAAGTGACATACAATTAATTGATTAATTGATGTACAAGTAAATATATTTATGTACATGTACATTAATTAATTATGATTATTATAAGTATTAATATAGTAAGATTAATAGTAATATATGAAAAAAATGAAGCAACATAATATATATAAGATTAATTTATAGTAATATATATTAATATATACAGAATTAATTTATAGTAATTGATTAATTTTATTGATTGGTATATAGCAATATATAATATTATTTAATATAATAAATAATATTATAAAGTATTGAATATATATGTGTAAAGGAAATACATTTATGAATATAATATTTTATTTAGTATGATATTAAGATATGCATACATTAATTAAAATACATGTATGATATTAAGATATGCATATATAGAAAATGATAGTCCCACATTGGAAAAATAGACAAAATGACTCTATATAAACCTCCGCTACTCTACCCATTTCAAATATAGAAAATGATAGTTCCACATTGAAAAAATAAACAAAACTAGTTGAAAAATAACTCTATATAAACCTCCCTACTCTACCCATTTCATCCATCCCAAAGCAAGAATTGAAATTCGTCTTGCTCTCTCTTTGCCTCCTTCTTGGCAACCTCAATCCTTGTTCTTCTTTTCTTAAGCTATTCTAAATAGCTTGTGAAGTAGTAGTAACGAAGTGCTACACAAGTTAGGAAGCGATTTCGAGGTGAATTTCTTTCCTTTCTTTTAATTTATTATTTTGATTTAAATAATGCTTGTTTGTTTTATTAGTTTGATTTTATTCTTGTCCTTTGTATTTATACTATTTGATTATTATATTGCTTATGACTAAGAAAGTATGCTCTATAGTTGCGTCTTGTACGATCTTCTACATCAGAAATCGAAAGTCAATATGAATGTTAGACTGTTAGAGTTATTATTTATTAATATATTGTTTATAACCGAGGGAGTATGCTCTGTAGTTGCGTCTTGTACGATCTTTTACATCAGAAATCAAAAATAAAAAATCATGTTATACTATTTGAGTGTTTAAATACTGTTGAAATGTTTATTTATTATACCATTGCACACATAAATAAGATTAAACGAAGATTTCAACCACGTACCAATACGAAGGACTTTATGTGTTCCATGTAGAATTGGAACTGGCTGTCAATATTGACACCAGAATGGAACAGGTTTCAGGAATGATCCCACTAGAGATGGGTTTGAGTTTCAGAATTGATCTTTCTCCTAAGATCTGAAGCACAGAGGTTATTCCTATTCGGTCTAAATTACGACTGAAATAATATATTGTTTGAATCGAATTAATCCCTGAAAGTGTTTGGTATGCTTGTATTATTTGGTTGAAATAATGAATTAAATAGATGGTATGACTCACTGGGTTTTTTAGCTCACCCCCCTAATTTTCACATTTCAGGAAATTAACAATCTGCCAACGTGAAGAATTATTTGTCTTTGTTATTTATTTCATTGTAGGGCACGTGGGCCCCAAACAAAATTATGTTCTTCAATTTTGAATTTATTTTCGCTATAATTGATCATTGTACTCAGAATTTTTGAATAAATAAATAGAGGATCTTATTTATGATGATGTCATTTTGTACATAGATTAATGTACACAGGAACCCTCATGGATTTGGGTTTTAGAAAAGAAGAAAGTAGCACGGGCCTGTCTCCTAGGCGGCCCAAGATTATTGATCAAAGAAAATTAGAACGTCAGATGACGTGGACGATGGGGCTCGGGAGGCGGGGTGTTACAAACTATCTAGCTTTTTAAAAATTTTTCCTCTATTTTGCATGTACTTGACATCTAGTAAAATGATTATTTCACTATTAAATTTTATTACAATAGAGAATTATGTCAATGGGGTACTAGAGTGATAAGGTGGAGTATATTAACTAGTGTAATATGGATAGAATGTTAATCGTGATCATGCATAGATGGTTACAAAGGCTAGATGTAGCAGGGTATATATAGTGGTTTTATGAGTTGCCAATGATGGAATGTAAGGATGGTTTGAGATCTATAGACACTAACAAGGTTGTTTGTTCCATGTGTACAACAATTGATGATGAAAAAAAAAGATTGATGTGCATGTTTGCCACATGAATGGTGTTGAGTATCAAAAAAAGAAGGTCAAACATTTAATTATTCCTAAATTTGTTGTGGCGATTGAAGAAAATAAGGAGGAGAGTGTTCATCAAAGTATTGAACTAAGAGAAGTAGAAAAAAAATATTAGATACCAAGGATGATGGGGAAAATGTAAAATTGAGCAAAAGAAAGCAAACCATTTATGCATGGCTTTAGAAAGATCAAATTGAGGTCAATTGTGGTGATGACAAAGCAATAGAAGCTGCTATACAATCACACGTAGAGGTTAAGAAACACACGAAGGTGAAGAGAATCCTTGATGAGACCAATAAGGTTGAGTAAAACATTCATGGAGGTGGTATTAACACTAAAAAATTTACTAAGAGAAAGTATGGTTTTGATGGTGATCGAAACGTTTTTTGGTGAAAGAGATGATGAATTCTTTTGATTGAGGTATTGATATTGGTGGCATTGGTAGCGAACCAGAAGTTTGTGAGCTTACAAACCTTGAAGTGGGGTAGGTGATGAAAACAAGGAACAGGGGAGGTAAGTGGGTTAGTAAGGAGAAAGGTAGAGGAAAATGAGTAGGGAAAGGAAGAGGAGGACAAAGAAGAAGAAGATCAATTTGTTGATAGTGACAATGAATGAAGGGGATGATAATTAGGCTTGCCAAACTATGGTATTTGAACAAACCAATGACACATGCAAAGGCAAGCCTAAAGATGTTGATGCATCAAGTAATGGCATGGTTGTTAAGGAATTATAGCATTATGAATGAGATTAGGTTAAATCTAATGAACTTCATGTTGATGATGATACAAATGATCAAGAAAAGGAGAAATACCTTAAGTTTGATAGAGAGAGACTTAGATAATCTTCACCTAGTTGTGGGTATGAAGTTTACTTCTAGTGATCAATTCAAACTGACATGTAACCATTGGTCAATAAATAATAAGTGGTGGGTATACTTCCCAACAAATGACAAAAAATTTACATATGTAAGTGTTTCAATAAAACTTGTGCATTTAGATTGTATGCTTCCATATGGCCAAAGGTGACCCTATTGTTCAAATAAAGTCACCCAATCTTGAACATACATATAGAAAGGAGTTCAAGAGTTTTTATTTGACTTTTGAATACCTAGTCAATAAATATTTGAATCAATATAAGATAGAACCTACATGGTCAGTTGTTAGCTTTATTAAAAGAGACGGTAATGATTTAGGTAGATAATAGGGAAAAAGAAAGCTTGAAGAGCCAGGGAGAAGGCCATCAAGATGGTGGATAGTGATGAGAAAGACCACTACCATAAGTTGCACTCCTATGTACAACAATAAAGATATGGCAAGATGTTTTTTTCAAAGGGATTTACATATTATTGGCCCTTTGAGGGAAGCTTTTGAGTCAAGATGCAAAGCTTTTCATTTCATTGGATGATTGTTGACTAAAGGGGTTGTAAAAAGGGCAATTCCTTTCTATAGTTGGAGTAGTTCTTAATTAGTTGTCTACCCTTAAGATTAATTCTTTTTATTTTGGTTATTCTGGTCGTCTATAAGGCCTCCAAATTTGATGTCAAATTTTTGCAACTATTGATAGCACATATGTAAAGAATGCTTACCATAGATGCAACATATGGTTGCATTAGCGAAAAATGTGTTACATGTATCAAAGTTTAGTGAGTTAGTATAAAGATTCATATAATGATTATTAGTGAAATACATTTAAACATTGTTCAGCCTGCTATCCATAAGGGTTAATTGTTGCTATACAAGAAATTTTCTTGAGTATTGAAAGCAGAGAATCATATATACACAAATTTTAGGAATAAATTCAGGGGCAAAGAATTAAAGGACTTTTTGCAGAATGTTGTCCTATCATCTTACCAAAGAGAGTATGTTCCTGGTTAAGTGAGTCGGAGAAGGTACAAAAAAAAAGCAAGAGAACGGTAGAACAACAAGCTTGAAACATGGACAATGGCACATTTTAAGGCAACATGCAAATGTGATGTGTTATCTAATAACTTGCGTGAGTGCTTTAATAGGCATATTTTGGATACAAGGGATTGAGCAATCATCACCATGCTTGTGATGATCAAAGCAAAACGAATGTAAAGGTTGAAACTGAAGAAAGAACAAATGAATAGATATATGAAGAATAAAATAGGCAAAATATGCACAAAGATTCAAAAGAAATGTGATAAGACGAAGGAAGCATCAATTGACTACTTCGTCAACTACTCCCGACCTAAGGTAGTTGTTTTGGTCACAAGAATACATACGTAGTTAATATGATAGAGAGGACATGCACATGTAAGCAATGACAACTTGTTGGTATACCATGTAAGCATGAGATTTTAGCCATTGTTGGCATTAATGACACACTGAAAAACTACATTCATGAGTTCCATAATGTGAAAATATTCATGAATGTATACGCCTAATCCAACTGTAGGTGAAGAAATGTAGCCTAAGCATGTAGAAGATGTCTAACCCATTTAACCACACACTAAGGTTCAAAAGAGGTAGGGAAGAAAGACTACTAAGCAAAAAAATAGTTGGAAGAGTTGGAGAGTGTTGCTACTAAGAAGAAGATTTCGAGGAAGTATCATGTGAAAATTTTGTAAAAAAAATGCAATGTTAAAGGTCACAATAAACTATTTCATACAAAGGGGCTTAATCAGGCAAATTACCAAAAACTTTACTTCCATACTTTCATTTAATTTAGTAGTTCTCTAATAAAAGAGTTCCATGCATTTTTAGAGGAAAAGAAAGCAAAATGAATATGTGAGAGGAGTAAAAGTGACAATAGAGCTATCACAACAAAGCACAATGATTGTAACATCGTCTCCACCATCAATCTTTGCCCAGCCATAAGTCTTTGGCTACTAAACTGTCAAACCACCAACAACTAAGTTTACTGCAGCCCCCTTGTCGATTGTTGACAGATCTACAATAACATCACAAAGACATTCTACCACTTTAAGGTCCACGATGGGGGAAAAAAGAGTAGAAGAAGGCCCACTGAATTGATCTCCTTTACATTTGGTTTGCATCATTGATGGCATGCGTTATGTCTCAAACTTCATTCATGAGCTCTATTTATATGTCTTTATTCTCTCCATATACGTAATTTTAGTGAGTCTTATTTGAGCCTAAGAAGCTTCCACTTTTCAATTTAGGATATGATGACCATCGATAAAACACTAAATAAAGTATCATGATTGTGGGCGAAATGTTGTAATGGTTTCTTGCCTACTAGGGAAAAGTTTTAATAGTTTAGTGACTAAAGGTGAAAGGACATATAATTAGGGTTGTAAACAACCCAACTCAACCTGACCAAACCTGACCAATTTAGGTTGAGTTAATTTCCCTAGTAAGTCGCATTAATTTTTACATTGACCAGAATAAGGCGAGTCGACTGGTGGGTTTGGCTAAAAAAGTTCAAGTCAAACTCAACTCAACCGACACACTATGTTTTTTTTTTTTGGTTTTTAATTTTCGTAACCATAGCAACCTATTTGTTCTTTGGGTTCTTCTTTCCTAAATGGAGGGACATTAGAACATCATAGACTCAGAGTTCAAAAGCCTTTGTTATTCAATATACCGATCCAAATTTCCATTGCCACTGTGGCTCTTCTTCTTCTTCTTCTTTTCTCCATGTCAGATCTCCATTGCTTTGGTTTCTTCTCTGATTTTCACTGCTACTGCTGGCTACTTCGATTTCTTCTTCATCTCCTTCGTCTTTTTCCTCTTCATCTTCTTCTTCTCCATTTTAAATGTCTACTACTTCTGCGTCAATTTCTTCTTCTTCTCCTTCGTTTCTTTGTTCTAGATCTCCACTTTCTTCTTCATTCTTTATTCTTTTCTTCTCCTTTTTAGTTTTTTTTTCTTCTTTTTCTTCTTCACTTCTTCTGCAATTGATGTGTGAATATGATCATTTTTTTTTTGTTCATCTTCTTTTTTTTCCTTCTTTGGTGATGGTTTCCTCTTTTGCAACTACAATTGTCAATATAATAATTTTTTTCTTTTGCAACTCAACCACTCAATTCAACCCAATTAGATTCATGGTTGGTCGGATTGCCCCACTTTTTCTCATAGGCTGGATGGCATTGGTTGTAAAATGATGCCACCCGACCATGGCAGGTCAGGTGGGTGGGGATAAGTACCCAAACTTGACCCAACCCAACCTACTTACAACCTTATATAGTATAGTGACAATGGGTGCAATGACTTTCGCAAAAACACAATTGTGCCATTACAATAAATTTTTTTAACTCTTATTAACATTTATTTTCCTTATACAATTAAATACAAATAAAATCACAGAATTCTCAATGAAAAGGTAAAACAAAAACACATTTTTTCTTCATTCATGGAAAGGTTGTGCCTATAAGGTTAGTTTAGCATAAAAAAGGGAAAAAATGCCTATCATTATCGAAAAAATCACCACCAAAAGTAGCTAAGAACATAACAAAAACACAAAACTAAGGGGACCACAATAATGTAAAATATATAGCTTGTACAACATTTTTTTTCAGTGTTCTCCTACTATCGAGCTCCCTAGTCAACCTTTTCTCTCAATCAATTTGGTCTAGGCATTTAAGCAACTTACTTATGACCACTCGTGCTCTTTCAGGCATAGGAGGATCAATCCACGTGAAGTAACTACATCTAAAGTCATTGTAATACCCTAATTTTCAGCCGGACCTCCGTTGACGTTTTACTTCACGTGTGGATCGTCGCCCATTGAAAATCGAGATGCTACTAAAAATTTCGTTCTGTTCAATTCTTTTTCTTCAAAATTAACTTCATAATAAATTAGTTCTTAAGTCAATATATGGGTAATTGTTTATCAAAATAAAACATCAAAAGACTCCTCAAAATACTCACTGGATTAATCAATACAAATCATCGATAATGAAGCGGAAATGCTTTGAAACAACTCATTCAACCCAAAATTGTTAAAAAAAGAAGGAAAGCAATTGAGAGACAAAACAACCAAAGTTAAACCAATATAAATGCATTAAAACAATTTAGTAAAATACATAAAACATGACCTTCAAGTCACCTATCCCGGACGACCTCCCCATGAGGTGTCCAAATCGAAGTGCGGGTCTTCTGACGTAGGTTACAATACTCTAAGTCCATGTGTACCTGAAAGATAGAAATGGGAGTGAGCTCGAAAGCTCAGTGGATCGATCCTACACATCACATGCATTATACAGACCCAATCCAAAACATTACAAACACTTTCAAACATTAGGCGTTCAAACATTCATTTGTTTTAGTTGTAATCTAAGACCGAAAGAGGGTTGAGATGCCTCTCGGTATTCCCTATGATCCAATCTAATCTCAGAAGGTTCCAATAATCGTCTAAAATCAATCAGCACTCACATCACAGCCTAAGAGAGCATACTTATCGCGACTCATACTGTCTCTCAAAGACTTCGAGCTGTCACAGTCAGCTCTGGGTGGGAATACTTACGATTTGCCTTGTAGCTTGATAATCTCAAGCAGTGACATATAGGAGATGCCACATCGATCCGTTTCAGGCTCGTCAATCCTATCGGTACGTGGATTCTTAATAAACCATCGTCTTATTTTAGTTTTACAAACAATTTCAATCATGCTAACCATCATACATATCATGGAAAATAAATCAAATAATGCAGGCTATTCACATGAGAGAAAAATGAAATCTAAATGCATGAGCTATAGATAAACAAAGCACAATACACACCATTCAAATAAGCCAAACAGTTTCAATCAATTTCCTAATGAAATGCTAATAACCTAGAACTATTCAACCAAATGTTTTGAATCTTAAATCCGTATAATACAAATAAGCAAGGAAGTTACACCCACCTGATTCCGCTGATCTTCACGGCTCCTTGCTTTCCTTCGAGTCATCCGATACTATATCAATGTCAAATCTGAAATTTAACAATCGATAGAAATTTCTAAGTTCTCAATTCATCTTCAATCTCATTTAGATTTATTCCTAAGCTTAATTAATTTCTAAAATAATTATAAGATCTAAATATCCCTTTCAACTAATTTAGTATTATTCTTAAAGTCTAGAATTGTATATATTCTAATTAAATTAATTTCCAAGTCCTCTTAATTCCATTAATTTGAAAATAGAACTTTTGTAATTAATTTCCGAGCCTCTTCGATTTATTCATTTCTAGATAAATTTATTTAGATTCAAACAATTTATTTTAAATCTTTTAAAATAAATTATTCTTCTTTAAGATATAAAATCCCAAACTTAGGAATTTCCTAATTCTAAGTTCCAGAATAAAATTATTTTACTTTTCAAATTGTTCTTCTTCGTGCGAACGACATCAACGGCAAGTTGTTACTTTCTTTCTCACGCAATGCGGCAACGGTGCCCATCAATGGTCCAATTAGATGTCTAATTCACTGTCCAGAATTCATCAATTACACTCAATGGATTTCTAGTGACATTAAAATCACTCCTCTTCTTCAACGCATCACCAACACCCCCAAATCTCAATTCAACTTGGCCCGCATCTTCATAAGACACCAGCAACATGAACACCCAACAGCATGAACACACCAGCCTCATGAACACTAAAACTCCATTCATCACGCACCTTACGGTAGCACTCCTCTTGTTCAGCCACTCAACACACACTGTTCCATCCCTCTGCCTCATGGATAGCAACAGGGAAGCCCCTGTTTTCTGTTTTGGTTTTCTTCTCTACGTCGAGCACGCGACATCTTCCTCTTCTGCATTGCTGCGTCTTCTACTTCTTTCCATCATCTTCCTTCATCAAAATAACGCACCAACAGTACGCTCTAGCTGCTGGTTCTTCGTTCTTCGTGCAGCAAAACCAACAACTTACGATGTTGTTCTTCCTTGTGTAAGCACACCATAGCACCGTCTTCTTCTTTGTTCTGCAGTGGCACTCGGTCAGCAGCAGCAACTGACTGTAAAACCAGCAAAGCTGGTCGTCTTCCTTCCTCTGTTTCAATCCTCTCTGCTCTGTTCCTCTTCCCTGCATGATTCCCTCTTCGTTCGGCAGCGGTGACAGCAACCGTAGCTTGATAAATCTCCCTTCTTCCAGTGGTTCGCAGTAGCTCTGTTGTTTTCATCTTCAACAGAGTATGATCATTGGCCGTTGTCCGTTCGACCAGTAACTCTTCACTAGCTTTCCCACTTGTTGCCCTCTCTGCTTGTGACTCCCGGCCACCAGCATGACAACCAGAGAATTCTGGTTTCTGTGCATGATTCTGCAGCAACCACCCAAAGCAGCCTCTGTTCTTCCCTCTTGGTTCCTCTTCTTTAACGCAGCAGCAGCTGCAACCCAGCAAGGCTGATTTTATTCCTTTTCTGTTCTTATTCGCCCATCACAGCAACCACACATGACTCACACACACTGCCTCTGTTCTTTACACCAGCCCACCAGTAGCCATCTACCTCCTTCTTCCTTTAAGCAGCAGCAACAACCAAACATCACGACTCTGTTTTTTTTTTCTCTCCTCTCTGTTCTTCTTATCAAACCGCACCACCACCAGCTCCGTCTTCATTCATTATGTTCGTGCAACAACAACAACCCCAAGCAGCAGTAGCCTTCAACTTGTCCTTCTTCTTTGCTGGCCGGCTGCTTCCTTTAACATCATCATCCATCCCTGTCCTCTGTTTTTTTTTTTTTTTTTTTTTTTGTTCATGCAACGACCAGCACTTCTGCATTACGTCCTCCTTTGATTTCTGTCCTCTTTTAATCTGCAACAAGCCAAACATTGCCTTGGCTTCTCCCTCAATCTTCTATCGTCCCGATAGTTCGAAACCCACCCGACGCTCTCTTCCTCAACAAGCTCACCCTTCACTTGACCGAAAACCAGTTGTTTGAATTTTCAAATATTTTATTGTTATTATTATTGAGTTATTTTCTAATCTTTCTGATTTATATGAAACCCTTTATTATTTCCTCCATAATATTTGTTTAATCCCAATTATAAATTTATAAGTTGACATTTATTATTCATTTAACCTTATTGTGAATTTATAAGATTATATATATAATTTATATACTCATTTTCTTAATGCATATACCGATCATTTTAATATGTAACTTTGATTATGAGTTTATGTATTAATAATATCATTTAATTTTTGAAATCTACTTATTTTCATTGCCATAAATTATATGGATTAGTATATATATATAGCTAATTCAATTAAACCTTGTATTTATAAAGTTATATATATACCCATTAATAGTAAAATTCTCTTCTTCATTTTTAATAATTTTATTTTATGCATCAAATATTTTTATTTATTTATTTATTTATTTTATCCTCACTTACGACGTGGCGTGATTATAAAATTATGGGGTATTACAGTCATGCTTGAATTTCTTGTAACTATAAAATCATCATCTTGTATTTGCCTCAATTTGAGAGATATAACCATGGCATTGTAAAGTACCATGCCCGTTCTTGGATTTCTTGATTCCTATTGTAGCTTTCATATACAAGGTTACATTTTCAAAATCAAGGGTAAATTGAAGCTTAGGGTTTAGGGCAAGTTGAAATAGCTGATGGAAAATTAGGTCACAAGATCACATTGTTAATGTTTTAAGTCAATGGAGGGAACCCAATCTGAGGGCAAGACAAAAGGGAAGAAGGGGAATGAGGTCAAAGGAAGTAGAAGAAGGTGAAGACAATGAAGAGATAGGAGTTGTAGATGGTGGAGGAACAAAGAAGAAAGGGTTGTATACATTTCTTTCTCGTATTGGTGTTGCATCTTTAGTTAAAGAGGTTGTCATGTTAGCAAAAAAGAGGTCAAGTGTGCAATAACGCGACCTTTCGCGTGTGACATAGGATAGCGAATGGATATCAGAGGTGTGAAGTGATTGCCATGTGAACAATTTTGTTGTACAGGTATATCGACTTTGCTTGGAGTGACAGCATGTGATACAAGTCAAAAAGTTTAATTATTTTTTCATTTCAAAGCCGAGTTTTATGACCAAAAAGTTTAATTATAGTATATATATATATATATGGATTTCAAGAAAATTAGTAAGTTTATAAATAAGCAATAAGTCCAATAATTGCTATATTGGATTGCAAGATTAGCAAGTCCAATGTATTATAGCAATTATACGAAAATATTGTAAATAATGGACACCCAAATCTTGTACACACACAAAATGGCTAATGTGAAGTGGCATAAAATGTTATTAGGAGACATTACATGTGGCACGACTGGAAGGATAAATGGCACAAAGTGTAAATATGCCTTGCAAATTGTGGCACGATTGTCTTAAAAAATGGTAATGTATGTGATTCTTCTTGATGCAGGGGCATGATTATAGCAAGCTTAAAGTTGTATATATATATATATGAAGTAAATTTTGTGAGTTGCATCGGGCAACCAAAACATATAGGAATAGAAGGTGATTGTGTTGGGTAGCCAAAACAAACATATATACACATGGAGTGATTTGCATCGGGCAGCCATTACACATACAGAAAATGCGGCAAGGAAAGTCAATAACGGTCCTACGGCAAGATTTCCAAGACTTGTGCGCACAGAAAGAGAGAGAAAGTACAACTGTGTACACAAGAGAAAGTTGACGTATAGGAAAGTTACCTACGGACCAGCCGCCCAAAGTTGCCAAAATTTCACTCCTCCAAATTTTATATAAAGGTCCCAATGCTTATTTTTTCTTTATCTTAGAACAAAAACTGATACGTTCTTCTTGCTCTTTCTCTCTTTATCTTTGCCTCCCTCTTGATATTCTTTCTCTCTCTGAGACTGTTCTAAATAACAATTGGGGTAGAAGTAATAGAGTGTTGAGAAATTCTATAAAAGTTGGAGTTGAAGTAATAAAGTGTTGCCGAATTTTTCAACTGATTTGTTCAACTAATCTCAAACTTCTATTTTACTTGTTTAGTTTAATACCATATTCATGTATGCTTAGATTCAGTTTAAATGCATATTGAGGTTTGAAGAACATGATTTAAATTTCAGATTTGCATGTATGTCATGCTAGTTGATCATGACCTCAAGCCATGCTTAGGTTATGCATGTTTAGGTTTATTTTAAAGTATGATGCATACTATGTGTTTGTTTTCATCTTTTGAATGTTTATGTGTTAAACATGCTAAATTTATTTATGTTTCATGAATATATTTATTTATGATTCATGGGTATAAGATTCAATGAAAGATGTTGAGATTAAGAACCACATACTATGTAACACCTCAATTTTCAACCAAACCTTCGTTTATATTTTATCTCACGTGTGGATCGTCGCCCGTTGAAAATCGAGATGCTACTTCAAAATTTTTTTCTGTCAAAATCTTTTTCTTCAAATATTAAGTTCATAATCATTAGTTCTCAAGTAAAAGTCTATATGGATGTTCTATACCAAATAATAAATCAAAATAATTTTTTAATATATTCACTGAATTTAGTAACACAATTCATAAATAGTGCAGCAGAAATACTTTAAAATTTGAAATTAAACCAAAAATGTTAAAAACAAAATATTTCTTACAAATCTAGTTAACTGAATTTAAATTCAAATGAATACAAGAGAAATCATTCTAGAACAATTAGACAAATACTACCTATCACGGGACGACCTCCCCAATGAGGCCTCCACTGAAACTGTGAGTCTCCTGATGTACGTTAACATACTCTATGTCCATGTGTACCTGAAAAAAAAGTGGGAGTGAGCTCAAAAGCCTAGTGGATCGATCCTACACATCACATACATTAGACAGACTCAATCTAAAACATTACAAATACTTTCAAACATTAGGCGTTCAAACATTTATTTGTTTTAGTCAAAATCTAAGACCGGAAAAGGGTTGAGATGTCTCTCGATATTCCCTGTGATCCAATCTAATCTCATAGGGTCCCAATAACCGTTTAAAATCAATCGACACTCACATCACAGCCTAAGAGAGAGTACTTACCCAGGCATCGTACCATCTCCCAAAGACTTCGAGCTGTCACAGTTAGCTCTGGGTGGGAATGCCTACGATCCGCCTTGTAGCTCGACAATCTCAAGCAGTGACATATACGAGATGTCACCTCGATCCGCCTCGGGCTCGTCAATCGCACCGGTACGTGGAATCTTAATAAACCATCGTCTTATTTTAGTTTTACAAACAATTTCAATCATGCCAACCATCGCACATATCATGAAAAATAAATCAAGTATTGCAAACTATTCACATGAGTAAATAATGAAATCTAAATGCATGTTTTCCTATTAATGCATGCCATAGATAAACAAAGCACAATTTAAATAAATCATCACCTATCATCCAAGCATGCCGAACAAGTTGAATTAATTTCCTACTAAAATTCTAATAACTTAGAACTATTTAATCAAATGCTTTGAATCTTAAATTCATATAATATATATGAGCAAGGAAGTCACGGCCACCTGATTTTGTTGTTCTTCAGGGCGACCTTGCTTTCCTTCGAGCTATTCGTAAGAGTTTGAAATTCAATAATTAATAAAATTCTTAAGTTCTTAATTCATATTAGATCGTATTCAAAATATTTTAAAGCTTAACTAATTTCTAAAATAATTATGAACTCTAGATTTCAGTTTCAACTAATTTAGAATTGCTCTTAATTTCTAAAATTTTATATATTCTAATCAAAATACTTTCTAAGTCCTCGAAATTTCTTCAATTTGCAATTACAACTTAATAATTTACTTACAAGCTTTTTCGTAGAATTAAATTTTCTAATAACTTAATCCTTGCAATTTGAATAATTTATTACTATCGTAATTAATTTAATTATGAACAAAATAAAACTTCTAAATGTTCTAAGTTTAGTTTCAGGGCCTGAGATTTTTTTTACCAAAAATTTTTAATTCCAAAAAGTTTATTTTTCATATTTTTAACTAATTTAATTTATTGAATTTTAAACTTCTAACATTAACTAAAATTATTAATATGTTAAAGAACCATTTCTCCAATCTTAATTTAAAATATTAATTACTTTAATTTTTTTAAATTAATTAATCCTTGTATTCAATAATTAATAAATAATCTCATATTAAATTTATTTAATTTAAATTATTAAATAAATTTTCTAAACTAGTTTTCATGATCGACTTATTAAATTTCTATTTGCCTCAACTTCTAAATTTCTAATTTTATTCTGTTTTTCTATTTAAAATTATTTAAAATAATTTCATACTATCTAAAAATAAAAGTTAAAAGTTCTACCTCCAAGCACAATCAAGTTTAGCAACTCAATTCCATCTTCGTTCTTCATTTCTTTTCATTCATTTTTTTTTTCTTCATTATCGTTCTTCATGTTCACTCAACAACAATGATAAACACAACTAAATTTTTTCCCTCTGTCTGCGATTCATGCTAGCAGCAACGCACAACACAACAGTAGGCACACCAGATCCGCGGCACAACACACATCACAGATCAGTTGTAGCAATTGTGTGTCCAAACCATCAATACCCAGCAGTTTCTATACTATGTTTTTCTTCACACCAAATCACCGTTCTTCTTTTCCCTCTCTATTCACGGTTCACACTGTAGCCACCCGAAGCTCTCAAATCATGGACTAGCTGCTGTAAATGTTTTGTTCTTCACCTCCATTACAAAGACACGCATCATACATCATGGCAGCCGTCATCTCACCAGCAACAATCTTCAAACACAACATCCCCCAAATCAACAAACAATTCAGATCGTTTTTCTCCTCTTCTTTGTTCGTTTCATCCAAACAACACCAGCAGCTCACGTTCTTCCTCTCTTTTGCAGTTCACAGCATCACAGACGCAAAAAGCCCCCGACGGCTATGTTTCATTCTTCATTTTTCAGCTGCAATGTCCTTCTTCACTTCAAAACCCACATCGCACCATGCACCAGCAGCAACGATGTTGCACTCTGTTCTTCTTCTTTCACGGACCAACAATCACGGATCAGCCACTACAGAAAACCCCCAAATCACAACTAGAGGTAGCACAAAACAAGATCGCACCATCACGTTTCTATTTCCTCTTGTGATTTACGGCCAGCAGCAACAGAGGTTTCTTCTTCCTCAACGTGTTCATCTTCATCTTCTTCGTTCCGTCGTCACCCAACAGCCCAACTAAACCCCAAATCAACAAAACGAAATCCAGATTCTTTTTCTTGCTCTATTCTTCGTTCCTCATCTTCACGGATCCGAGCTCACACATCAACAGAATGCACAGACCTAAATCAAAATTTCAGCCCTCTTCTTCTTCGTTTGAACATGGAAACAGCTGCACAAAAAGACCCTCTAAACATCAAAACATCATCTTCTTCTTCCTTCTTCTTCTGTTATAACGAACACACGAGCCAAAGAAATCAACAAATCAAATTTTGCTTCTTCCTTCACTGATCACACCTGTTTCATTACCAATTTTAGATCTAAAATTGTTTCCTCTTTCATGCTTGATCGTCCTCCTTAAACCAAACAAAGCCCCAAATTAAAATCAAGTCTCCCATCATCTTTTTCTTCATTTCTTGGTTCTTCTTCCTCATTCCAGAGCTTTCTTCCTCTTTCGTTATAATTTTTTTTCTTTTTTTTCGAAAAATTTAGAGCACCGATTTTTTTTAATTAGTTTATTATTATTATTATTATTATTATTATTATTATTATTTTTCAATCTCTAAACATTAGATTTCCTTTCTCAAATAATTCTTAGATTTTAACCCATTAGTCATTTCATCAACCATTATTTGATTATTATTTGTTCCAATCAATATTTGATTTTCTTTTCCCAATCAATCTCTAATTTTTTTTGATCTATCATTTTTTTAATACATCATAAATTCTAAAATCTATACACTCAATTAATTATTATTATTATTATTTAAACTATTATTGATTTCATTTTTATTATTTTGTTATTTTATATTTTTACTTTACTTGTGATGTGCACGCATTCGCAAAATTCTGGGGTGCTACATACTATCACAGTGAACATAAGGGTCACTGTGGGTGTTCTTCACATGTCATTATTCACATGGGTGATGTCTCAAAATACTTAGGATATGGGTTAGACACTAAATCCAATGAAACTTTGCATAAGGAATGCCTTTTTACTCAAGAAAGGTATTTTGATAAAAAGCATCAAGGGCCTTGAAACTCTTTTAGTCAAATTTACAACTATAAACAAAATATTGTTTGAAAAGCCTAATAATTTACAAGTGCTTGAATTTGAATGTGTTGTTAATCTAAATTAGTAATTTGGTTGTTTGAAAAAGATTCACTTGACTATCTACTAACTTCTCCTCTCTTATCTTTTCAGGAAATTAAACACATAATGATGCATGCTAAAAACTTAGAATGCTAGTTTTTAGAAAGTTTACATTTTCTTTCAATATAAGGGCATGTTGGCCAAGTTTTAAATTAATTCTGCTATAATAGTTACTTTTTAGTCAAATTGAAGTTATGTACTCTCTTTTATTAAATTGAATAAAGAATTATAAATTTTTTTTTAATCTCTTGTGCAATTGCCTTGATACATGTTACTTAAATGAATAAAGCTGAGGATAATTGAATTAGAAAGTCAAGTTGTGTACTTGAAATGTAACACTAGCCTGGCCCGCCTTGTGGTTAATCTAAATGAAAGTCTTGGGGGTTCGGGATGTTACAAGCACTATAAGAAATTGATGATACAACAATGTCAATTCGACAACGTGCATCAATGACCATTGTAATAGAAGGCATACAACAACGTTCTTAAAATGTCTGTTGTCAAATCCCTTATGTAAAAGGTGTACAACAACGTTTACCATGGAAACGTTGTTGAAAAGGCCATTACAACAAGCAGACCAATGTTGTTCTATGTTATTACAACAATCATTATTGCTCGTTGTCGAATGACACCTTCTACAACATTCGTTAGTCGACTGTTGTTAAAAGAACGTAAGTTATTACAACATTCATTCATGAACATTGTCTATAGCCGTCTATAACAACGTTTATTCGACCATTGTAAATGTATTATGTTATATACATACGTTATTCATATATATGTTATACCTATATAATACCACTAATGCGTGAATAATAGTATAACCCGTGAATGGCGGTATAATGTAGGCATATCGATCAAATAATGTGCGTATAAAGTAGTAGGGATAACAATAGAATAATGCATGAATAATGGTATAACCCGTGAATAGTAATATAATGTAGGTATAATGCTAAAATAATGCACGTATAAAAATATAGGGATATCGATCGAATATTGCGTAAATAATATATATATAGTATAGATAACACGTGAAATGTGGTATAATATATGAATAAATATTGAATAATACACGTATAAAAATCTAGCGATAACAATCAAATAATTAATTCCTGAATGATGGTATATATATAACGAGTAAAATGTAATATAATGTAAGGATAAATATCGAATAATGCGTGTATAAAAATCTAGCGATAACAATCGAATAATGGGTGAATAATGGTATATATAACCCATGAAATGTTGTATAATGTAGGGATAAAGATCGAATAATGCCTGTATAAAAATCTAGTGATAACGATCAAATAATGCGTGGATAATTATATATATAACCCATGAAATGTGGTATAATAAAAATCGAATAATGTCCGTATAAATATATAGCAGTAACAATCAAATAATGCACGTATAAAATTGTTCTGTTGGTCAATATATCTTACAAAATTATATATGTGTATTATTCGTTTATTCCTGCATTATTATGAAATTATTATCACATTATACTGCTATTCAGACGCATTATACATTAATTATTCATTTGTTATACTTGCATTAGTCAGTCATAAATAAGGTACATATTTTATGTATATATATGTCTGCATTATTTATTTGTCCCCGCATTATTATGAAATTATTCTCACATTATACCACTATTCAGATGCATTACACATGAATTATTCGTTTGTTATACTTGCATTAGTCAGTCATAAATAAGGTATATATATATATATATATATGCGTGCATTATTTGTATCACTTAAGAATAAAAAACTTCATAGTGCCAAACATACATACAATCCATCAAAAAATTTAATTATTATTTACAC
>JAJIYU010006784.1:0-20081 GCA_030144865.1 Tinospora cordifolia | reverse complement strand
TGGCCTAGTCAAGACTAGTTCATATACGTTCGTTCATTTTGCCTTAGTTGCTAAGTCCATTTGATTGACCTCGGTCAATCTTGGTCAACCCTAGTCGACCTATTATTTGTTAACCTAGCTGGTCAACAGAGTCATATAGTGTCAATTCTGGTTATTATAGGGTCAATTGGGCCAAAAAGGGGTCAACATCCCCAATTCCCATTACTTAGGCACAAACCTTAACCTATGACCCTTAGGCAACAACCTTTCCTTCTTGAATCAAAACTGCACCCAATTCGTTTTGTGAAGCATCTGTATACAGAACGTATGTAATATAATGAGTCGGAATGACTAAGATGGAAGCCAAAGTCAACCTCCGCTCTAATTCTTGGAATAATTGTTCACGCTTCTCATTCCAAGTGAACTTAATTCTTTTTCTAGTCAGTCTGGTCACGGGTTCCGCTAATTTGAAAAAGTCTCGTATGAATCTTCTGTAGTATCAAGCTAGGCCTAAGAAGCTCCTAATCTCTGTGATTGTCTTAGGTTATTTCCACTATGTGATAGCTTCCACCTTTTTAGGATCTACAGAAAGGTCTTCTGTTGATATTACATAGCCAAAGAAATTGATCATCTCTATCTATAATTCATATTTATTGTACTTAGCATATAGTTGGTGTCTTCTGAGTGTTTCCAACATGATCATTAGGTAGTCTAGGCGTTCCACTTTTGAATTGGAGTATATTAGGATGTCATCAACAAATACCACAACAAACTGGTTAAGGTATTGCCTAAATACTCGGCTCATCAAGCCCATGAATGGTGCCAGGGCATTGGTTAAACCATAGGGCATCACTGTAAACTAGAAGTGTCCATATTGGGTTCTAAGGTTGTTTTGTGAATGTATGATTCACAAATCCTCAACTAATGGTATCCTGACCTAAGATCAATTTTCGAGAAATGAATGACTCATCTCAATTAATCAAATAGGTTATTTATCCTTGGTAAAGGGTATTTATTCTTTACAGTTACCTGGTTCAACTTTCGAAAGAGAACATAGAGTCTCATAGATCCGTCCTTCTTTTTCACAAACACTGGTGCTCCCCAAGGGGATTCACTTAGTCTGATGAATCCTTTCTTTCGGAGTTCATCTAGTTGGGTCTTCAACTTGATCACTTCCACCGGTGCCATTCAATATGGAGGTATGACTAAGTGATTGGTTCCAGGGTGAAGTTCAATCTTGAACTCTACGCCTCTACTTGGTGGTAGTCTGGGTAAGTCATTAAGGAACAAATCTTCATAGTCTCGGACCACTTCCAGGTGTTGGATCTCTTTTTGTCCTTCAGAGTCCTCCTCTAAGAGTTTCTCGAGTTCATCCTTCTGCCTTAAGTAGTTCAACATAGTTATTATAGGGCTCTTAGGCAATCTCTAGATATTACCATTGATTCTAAAGGCTTCTCTTGAGGGTAATGTTAGCGTCACTCTTCTCTTGGGACAATTAATTTGTGCCTGACATTGGTCTAACGATTCCATTGCCAATATCACATCGTACCCAAAAAATGGGAGTACCCAGAGATCGGCAGAAATTAGCTTATCCCCAAATCTAAGATTATAGGTACATATTCCTTTTGAAGTAATAGTAGCTCCTATGGATGGAGATACATTCAAAGTTACAGACAAAATTTTTGTTACCAGTTGCAACCTATTAACTAGTTCCTCCAAAACAAAAGATTTTGTGTAACACCCCAACGCCTGCATCTTTAAACATTGTACACGACCACCATTATCTTGACAGTGGATTTAACCAACTGACAGGTCGGGTCGGTGTTACTTTACAAGTGACATTCACTTGTTCTTTTCTTTTCAATATCTCGTGCCTTTGTATAAAAATTCAAGAATACAAAATTTTCACTTTAATAAAATCAAGGCAAATTAAAAGATATAAAGAAATTCAAACTATTTTATTCATAATAGAAAGAATAATTGAAAGTACTAAACTTCTCAAAGAAAAACTAATTATTACAGCGGAAAACTTTAAAAATACTTTTCAGTAGAAAAGCATATAAACATTGGGCAACATGCCCTTAAAAATTCTAATATATATATATATATATATTGTAGAAACTTTCTAAGGACTATCCATGTTCAACTGCTTCATAGGTCTCACGTTCTTGAAAAATAAGAAAGGAAGGAGTGAGCACATAACCCAGTGGATTCAAACACTTGCAATCATTAGGCGTTTTAAACAACAATTTGTTCAAGTCGAGTCTTAGACCAAAATGGTTTTTAATCCCTTAATGTTCTTAATTAAGTAAACAGGGCCCACTCGGCAACAACCCGTTAGTGGCACGTGTCGGCATCAACCCGTTACACGTGGTGACTCACAAGGTATTGTGGTACACGACCCTCAAGTACTTAGGTCTAAAAACCATATGACCTAACTCATATGAAAAGAACATCCATAGTGTCGCCTTGACCACTATGATGGTACGTAGTTATTATCACCATCCTCTTAGATTAATTTTCATATCATGATCTCATAAAATAAACTTCAGAATATGAAATCAAACTAAAATTCAAAATATACACAGTCAATTCATGAAACACTCATAAAACAAACATCATACTTAAATTTAAAAGCCTAAGCATGATACTAACATGGCATGGATGATATAATTGCTCAAACATGAATCAAAACTGAAAAACTGAAATAAACTTTTAAAGTTCTGAAACTGAAATTGAAAATATTTGATTTTAGTGAAAAACACACAAACAATGAGTATGCCATAAATTTAAATAAGAACAGAAGGGTGTTCTAGAAATTACTTTCACATTGTGACGTTTTCTTCAAAAATTTCGGCAGCAATTCCCCCACATACTAGTGCCAATGAAGTTCGCCCAACTTAATTCCCCAATTTGAGAGAAAAACTTTTCATACACAAGTAAGAGGAAGGAAAGATGGGTAGAGGTGCCAAAAAGAAGGCTTAGAGAAAATAAGAGAAAATTTAAGCTCTTATTTTTGGAATGAGGGAAATGAGAGCCTAGGGGCGTTTATATAGGTTTTCAAAGGGGGAAAAATAGAAACTTTTGAGTTTTTCTTGGAGTAAAACACCTAAATTCTCTACAATTTCGTACTTTCTAATTTTAAGGGGAAAATGAGTATTTTTTAGATTTTTTTTGGAATTTTAAAATCATTTTTTGTATTTATCTCAAATTTTTGGTATTTTCGGCTATTATCGTGATTTTTCGTATTTTATATTTCGACTTTTATTCGGTACCTTGGATCGTGCTCGAGACACGCATACAGATCTGATTGGAGGGTTGAGATTGGCGCGCACTGCAGCGTACCGTGCGTCTTCGCGATCTTCGTTGTGCAGCTTTGATCGCGGTCGTTCGATCTTCCTCGATCATTTCTGTCCGTTAGATCTTCATTATTCGGTGCGCTCGGGCGTTGGTGCGGATCGTCCTGCGGCCGTCGGATCGTGAGATCAGATTTAGATCTACGGTTTGCAGCCGTTGGATGTGTTTTAAGTTTATTTTTTATTTTTCAGCCGAATTTCATGTTTTATTTTCGAATTTTTGTCAAATCTTAATCCCAATTGACTTTCTAATCCTGTTTTCATCAAAAATTGCACGTATCCTTGTATTTTTGGCTATGATATCCCATGTTATACATTATATTCATATATTTTCTCCCAAAAATCTGTTAAATTGATTTTATTCTTCATTTGGGTAAACTGGGACTTACCAAATTTTTCATTCGTCAATTTCGTTTAATTTTCTAAATAAAAATTCAAATTTCATATGAATTTTTTGAGATGTTACAACCTACCCTCCTTAGAAAAATTTCTTCCTCGAAATTTTTACATATTTAGGTATTCCTTGTGAACAGATGCGGGTACTTGGTCTTCATTTCGCTTTCAAGTTCCCATGTGGCTTCTTCTACCCCGCGATGTTTCCACAACAACTTTACTAATGGGATGTCCTTTGTTATTAGATTTTGTACCTTGTGGTTAAGCATTCTGACTGTTGTTTCCTCATAGGTAGCATCATCTTGAATATTTACTTCCTCCCAATGAATGATGTGAGAGGGGTCAGGTTCGTATTTCCTCAACATGGATACATGGGATACGTTATGTGCTGAAGTCAAGCACATTCCCCGATTCTTTTAAGTATTTCAAAGGGTCTGACAACCCTTGGAGATAAGTTTCTTTTGAATTCGGACCTTTTAATACCCTTCTGAGGACTGATCCTCAGAAATACTTTATCCCCAACTTGGAACTCTAATGGTCTTCTCCTTTTGTTAGCGTAGCTCTTTTGACGACTCTGTGCAGTAGTCATTCTCCTTTGTATTAACTTGACTTGGTTGCTCGTTTCTTCCACCATGTCTGGCCCAGTTAATACTTGATCTTCAAGTTCAGCCCAACAGGTAGGTGATCTGCAGGGTCTTCCATAGAGAGCTTCAAATGGAGCCATTTTTATGCTTGCCTGATAATTGTTGCTATAGGCAAACTCCGCCAAGTGTAAGTACTAGCTCCAATTCTCCTTGAAATCTAAAACGCAAGACCTCAACATATCTTCCAAAATCTGGATAACTCTCTCAGACTGACCATCCATCTGAGGGTGAAATGCCGTAGTCATGGTGAGTTTAGTACCCATTTCCTTGTGTAGACTCTACTAAAACTGTGAAGTAAAGCGAGTGTCTCCATTAGACACGATAATCTTGAACACACCACGAAGCCTGACGATTTCTTTTACATAGATTTCTCCTAGCTTACTGACTTGGTTTATGGATCCGATTGGCAAGAAGTGAGCCACTTTGGTGAGACGATCCACTTTCACCCAAACGGTGTCTTCTCCTTTTTGGTTTCTGGGTAAACCACTAACGAAGTCCATGACAATGTTATCCCACTTCCATCCAGGGATAGGGGGTGGTTGTAACAATCCAGGGGTTTCCGGTGTTTTGCTTTTACTTGTTGACATGTTAAGCACTTAAAGACATATTTGGCTATGTCCCTTTTAATTCATCTCCACCAGTAGGTTTTTCTAAGGTTCTGGTACATCTTATCCCCACCAGGGTGCATGGTATACTTAGTTTGATGGGCTTCATCAAGTATGACCTACTTGCCCTGTCCCTGCTAAGGTACACATATCCTTTCCCCGAGCCTTAGGATGTTTTCAGCATCCATCCTAAAGTCAATATGCTTTCCTTGCGTGACTCCTTCAATTAGTTGAGCAAACCACTTGTTTTGCCTCTCTTCATCCCTGATCTGATGTAATAGGTTCGGTTGGCAAGACATATTGTAAAGATAGGCTTCTTTCTTGTTAAGGTATACATCAAACCTAAAATCTTCGATCAATTGGTACATCTGGCCTTTTTCTTCCTCCTGTTTGTAGAACTTCCTACTCAAAGCATCAACCACTACATTGGCCTTCCCCGGATGGTAGTGCAATTGAAAATCATAATCCTTAAGAAACTCCATCCACCTTCATTGCTTGAGATTCAATTCTTTTTGGGTGTAAATATATTTCAAACTTTTGTGATCAGAGAATAGATCGAATTTCTCACCGTAAAGATAATGTTTCCAAATTTTCAAAGCAAACACTATGGCTGCTAGCTTTAGGTTGTGAGTAAGGTAATTTCTCTCATGGACCTTCAGTTGTCTTGAGGCAAAAGTGATGGCTTGCTTTTCTTGCATTAAGACTGCGCCCAATCCACTCAGTGAGGCATCAGTATATACTATGTAAGTAAACCAAGAGTTGGGGTGACTAGAACAGGAGCCGTAGTCAATCTTGTCTTCAGTTCTTGGAATGACTGTTCACATTTCTCATCCCAATGGAACTTAACTCCTTTTCTGGTCAACTTACTCATAGGTTCTGCCAACTTGGAAAAGTCCTTAATGAACCTTTTGTAGTAGCCTACCAAGCCCAAGAAACTTCTGATTTCTGTTACTGTCTTGGGTTGCTTCCAGTTCATGACGGCTTCCACCTTTTTCGGGTCTACAGCAATACCTTTTACTGATTCAACGTGGCCTAGGAACTTGACAGTTTTCATCCAAAACTCGCACTTACTAAATTTAGCATATAGCTGGTTTCTTCTTCGGGTTTCCAGTACGATCTTCAAGTGTTCTAAGTGCTCAGCTTCTGACTTAGAGTAGATTAGGGTATCATCCACAAGTACTACTACAAAATGGTCAAGCTATTGTCTAAACACTCAGTTCATCAAATCCATGAAGGCCACCCGGGCATTGGTCAAACCAAAGGGCATCACGGTGAACTCGAAGTGTCCATATCTTATTCTAAAGGCTATCTTGCAAATGTCAGACTCTCGAATCCTCAGCTGATGATATCCTGACCTAAGATTAATTTTAGAGAAATGAGTGGCTCATCGTAATTGATCAAATAGGTAGTCAATCCTTGATAAAGGATATTTATTCTTTACTGTAGCTTGATTCAACTTTCGGTAGTCTACACACAATCGTAAGGAACCATCTTTCTTTTTCACGAATAGTACTGGGGCTCCCCAGGGTGATTCACTCGGCCTAATGAAACCTTTCTCCCTGACTCGTCTAGTTGAGTTTTCAACTCGATTAGTTCTACTGGCGCCATTTATAAAGAGGTATGGCTATAGGGTTGGTTTTATGGTGAAGTTCAATCTTGAACTCTAACTTTTTAGCTGGTGGTAGTCCAAGTAAGTCATTTGGGAACACATCCTCGTTTTCACTGACTACAGCTAGGTCGTGAATATTCTTCAAGTCAGTAGGTTCTTCTTTAGAGAGTTCTTCGAACTCATATGTCTGCTTCAAACAATTCAGCAAGGCTAGGGTTGGACTCTTTGGTAGTCTCTGCATATCCCCATTGATTTTAAAGATCTCCCTAGAAGGTAATGTTATGGTTACTCGTCCCTTAGGACAATCTATCTGGGCCTGGTACTGGTCTAACCAATCCATCCCCAAGATTACATCATAGCCATAGAAAGGTAGGGTGTATAGGTTGACTACTAAAAGGTTATCCCCAAACCTAAGGTCACAACTACACATTTTCTTTGAAGTCACAATGGTCCCTATTTTTGTGGATGCATTCAAAGTCACAGGCATTGTTTTTGTCACAAGTTGTAACCTATTAGCTAGTTTTTCAGATATAAAAGATTTTGAGGCACCCGAGTCAAACAACAGTGTCACAACACTATTAAACAATAGGAATGTACCTTTTACTGCAGCGGCCTAGTCTTCCTGGGTCTCAACTATGAACATTCTGGCCTGGTTCTGACCACGGGCCTGGTTTTGCCCTTGATTGGCATTCTAATTCTGTCTGGCTTGAGGACGCCCATTCTGACTTCCCCTCGGAGTATTTTGTTATTGTTGCTAGGAAGCCTGAGCTGGTGTAGTTGGGCAATTTTTTGCCAAATGACCCTTTTGCTTGCATACGAATCACAATCCTAGCCTCTTAGCTTCTTCCCTTGACTCGTCTTTGTTCTGCCCCTATTTCTGTGGAACCTTACTACTTTTGCTTTTCTTCTGGGTCCCTTTTTGGTCTTGTCTATTTCCATTTCATTTATTCTTTCCTCTCAACCTTTGTTCTAGGTTGAGCTCTTGTTCCAAAATTAGGGCCTGTTCAACAACTTCCTTATAGGTTCGGAGGCCCAATGTCATGATGACCTTTCGAGGCTCGATCTTGAGACCTTATGCAAATCTATTGGTTTTCATTCTTTCTTCTCGAATCAGTTCTTGAGAAAATTTGGCTAGCTCCGTAAATTTCCTCTCATATTCAGTTATTGTGAGATCCCTCTGGTTGAGTCTGACGAAGTCTTCTTGTAGCTTTCTAAGAGTAGCCTCCAGGAGCAACTTGTCGTAAAATTTTTCACTGAACTCTCCCTAGGTCATGGTCTTAACGTTCGTGTTGGAATCCATCTGCATTATCCTCCACCATCCACGGGCTGGTCCTTTGAAATGGTGTGTGACTAGTGCTACTTGTCTTGAACCCGTCACCTTTAGCACATTTAGTAACTCCTCCATCTCCTGGTACCAGTGATCAGCAAAGATGCAGTCAGTAGTTCCATCGAATGAGGGAGGGTTAAGCTTTTGCAAATCCAGTGGCATTTTCTTCTATTTTTCATCTTCCAAGTCTTCTGGATTCCTGTGACGTTCCTAAGGTACTGGTGCTGGGACTTGGACTGGAATAGGTTCAGGTGCTTGAGGCTGAGAAGCCACCTGAGGGATTATTTGTGGAAGTGTCCTTCTCAGTTGATCTAGTACCCTCTACGACATTTCATTCATCATGGCTTCCATCTGTGCCTCCATTCGTGCCTCCATTTGTGCCTCCATCCTAGTAGGCAGTTCCTGTTTTTGTTGTTCAGTCTCCTCAGAGGTGGTGGATCAAGTTACGTACCTCCTAGTACCTCCTAGCTCCAACAATTTTCTTGTAAAATTGAGTAGAGTGTTAGTATGTGTCAAATATTCGTACTATCATGACTCTAGATTCATGTTTCTAGGTTCTCGACTTGTTTAGTTGCCCAAAGTCTTTCTTCTAGGTTCTTTTCATGCATATTAGGTATAAGATTTGGTTTTAAAGCAAATAAACATTACAACATGCATACCATATAATCATACAATCGAGCTAGCGCAGCAAGGTTCCAGGCTTCCACCTAAGCTTTCAGGTTCAAGTGTCCCATACCACTCTACCCCTTCCACTAAGGCTTTCACTCAGAACAGAGCTGCACCTAAACAATTTTGCAAATTGCTCGATAACTAAGGTTCTCGAGCCCATTATACTCAACCGTCCCATACAAGCGAACATAGATAAACCCGTTCTGCTAGAGTTACTGATCATTCACTACACATGGCCCATCATTCTCCGAGTCTAGGCTTTCTCCATAACCCTGAATTTCTATGCATCCCATACTACATAGAAACCAAAAATTATAGAAGCTTCCCGGTTTTGTGTCCTGAGCAAACAATTTTCTTTTTTCACACAAGTTTCAGTCTCTAGCCTATGTCTTAGAGTTTTATGCTTTCGATCCACTGTGCCATCTATGGCTACACTCGTTTTTACCTAAGGTCTTTTCTCTGGACCTAGGGTTTGGTTCTGGTTGATTTAAAACCTCTGTCTAGTCAAGATACCACCTTTGGCATCTTTTTTTTTTTTTATTTCTAATCAATTCCTTGCCCTAATTTCTAATTTTATTTTCTTTAATAGAAAGTAAGGGTGTTCTTCAACTCAGATCGCTCATGTGAACTGGTGGGACAACCTCTAGGTCGGGTGGCGAGATCGAAGTCTGCTTAGCAACCGTGCTTTCTACTGCGGGATAACCCACCTCCCTTTCAATGTTTAACTTTACTAGGGACAAGACTTACCCACTATCAACTCAACTTGTAGTCTTTGTATCCAAACAAAACATTTCAAAACATATATTTCCTTTTTTGAAAACACTTTCTAAAATGTTCTTCAATTTCAAAAATAGAAGGTTGGGCATTCTAAATTCAATTCAATTTAATGTGAAACCCTAATTTGGGTTTCTAATTCTTGTCAAGCAACTAATATTTAACTTTCTATCTCTAGCCTAATCAACACATGTTTAGGCTTGATTTTCTATCTTAAGCCAAAGGCACCTAAAGCCTAGGCGCTGATACCACGCTTGGTATTAGAGGAATCTTTCTATTCTTGGCCCAGCAACTAATGCCTACGCCCTAATACCACACTTGGTATCAGAGGAAACTTTCTGTTCTCGGCCCAGCAACTAATGCCTAGGCTCTGATACCATACTTGTAACACCCCAACCCCCGTATCTTTAAGCATTGTACTCGACTACCATTCTCTTGATAGTGGACTTAACCAACTGGTGGGTCGGGTCGGTGTTACTTTATAAGTGACACTCACTTGTTTTTTTCTTTTCAATATCTCGTGCCTTTGTATAGAAATTCAAGAATACAAAATTTTCACTTTAATAAAATCAAGGCAAATTAAAAGAGATAAAGAAATTCAAACTATTTTATTCATAATAGAAAGAATAATTGAAAGTACTAAACTTCTCAAAGAAAAACTAATTATTATAGCGAAAAACTTTAAAAATACTTTTTAGTAGAAAAACATAAACACTTTGGGAAACATGCTCTTAAAAATTCTAAAAAAATATAATGTAGAAACTTTCTAAGGACTATCCATGTTCAACTGCTTCACAGGTTTCATGTTCCTGAAAAATAAGAAAGGAAGGAGTGAGCACATAACCCAGTGTATCCTTTTCAAACAACCATCTTTCATATTCAAACTCATAACACAATCATAATTCAAACACTTGCAATTATTTGGCGTTTCAAACAACAATTTGTTCAAGTCGAGTCTCAAACCAAAAGGGCCTTTAATCCCTTGATGCTCTTAACTAAGTAAATGGGGCCTACTCAGCATCAACCTGTTAGTGGCAGGTGTCAGCATCAACCCGTTATACGTGGTGACTCATAAGGTACTGTGGTACACGACCCTCAAGTACTTAGGTCTAAAAATCATATGACCTAACTCATATAAAAGAACATTGATAGTGTCGCCTTGACCACTATGATGGTACGTGGTTATTATCACCATCGTCTTACATTAATTCTCATATCATGATCTCATAACATAAACTTCAAAGTATGAAATCAAACTAAAATTCAGAATATACACAGTCAATTCATGAAACACTCATAAAACATGCATCATACTTAAATTTAAAAGCCTAAGCATGATACTAACATGGCATGGATGATATAATTGCTCAAACATGAATCAAAACTAAAAAACTGAAATAAACTTTTAAAATTCTGAAACTGAAATTGAAAATCTTTGATTTCATTGAAAAACACACAAACAATGAGTATGCCATAAATTAAAATAAGAACAAAAATGTGTTCTAGAAATCACTTTCAGGTTGTGACGCTTTCTTAAAAAATTTCGGTAGCAATTCTCCCACGTACTAGTGCCAATGAAGATCACCCAACTTAATTCCCCAACTCGAGAGAAAAACTTCTCATACACAAGTAAGATGTTGGAAAGATGAGAAGAGGTGCCAAGAAGAAGGCTTAGAGAAAATAAGATGAAATTTCAACTCTTATTTTTGGAATAAGGAAAGTGAGAGCCTAGGAGGGTTTATATAGATTTTCAAAGGGAAAAAATAGAAACTTTTGAATTTTTCTTTGAGTAAAACACCTAAATTCTCTATAATTTCATACTTTCTAATTTTAAGGGGAAAATGAATATTTTTCGGATTTTAAAAATCAATTTTTTGTATTTATCTCAAATTTTTGGTATTTCCGGCTATTTTTTTTGGCTATTCACGTTTTTTTCATATTTTATATTTCAGCTTTTATTCGATAACTTGGATCGTCCTCGAGACACGCATACAGATTTGATCGGAGGGTTGAGATCGGTGCGTGCTACAACGTACCGTGCGTCTTCACGATTTTCGTTCTATGGCTTTGATCGGGGCCGTCCGATCTTCCTCGATCGTTTCTGTCCTTTAGATCTTCGTTATTCGGTGCACTCGGGCGCTGGTGTGGATCATCCTGCGGCCATTAGATCGTGAGATTAGATTTAGATCTACGGTTTGCAACCGTTGGATGTGTTTTAAGTTTATTTTTTGGATTTTTCAGCTGGATTTCATGTTTTATTTTTGAATTTTTGCCAAATCTTAATCCCAATTGACTTTCTAATTTTGTTTTCATCAAAAATTGCACGTATCCTTATATTTTTGGCGACGATATCCCATGTTATACATTATATTCATTTATCTTCTCCCAAAAATTCGTAAAATTAATTTTATTCCTCATTTGGGTAAATTAGGACTTACCAAATTTTTCATCCGTCAATTTCGTATAATTTTCTAAATAAAAATTCAAATTTCATATGAATTTTTCGAGAAGTTGCATTTTGTAGCACCCGAATCAAACAATAATTTCACAGCAACATTAAATAACAAGAATGTATCTTCCACTGCTGGTACCTGTTCTTCAGCAATCGCGAACACTATGGCCTTGCTCTGCCCATGACCCTAATCCTGGTTTTGCCCCTTGTTATTATTTTGTCGAGGTTGTTGTTATTGAGGACATCTATTCCATCCTCGTCCCTGGTGGTGTTGCTGCTGTTGGGGAGCCTAGTTTCTTGCAGGATAAGCCCTCGCCACATGTCTTGGCAAGTTGTAGTAATAACATAGCCCTTGTTGCTTTGCCTATTCCTTCCGTTCCCTTTTGTTGGGTCTTGCTTATTGTTGTGTCTAGGGTGCCTTACCTCCATCATTTTATTGATGAGTGTTCTACTTCTTTTGAGGTCCTTGATAGTCTTTGCTATTCCCCAAGCTCTTGTTCTTGTTCTTCAACTTTTGTTTGAAGTTTAGTTCTTGTTCTAGTGTCAACGCCTTTTCTATGACATCTCTGTACATCTTTAGGCCTAATGTCATTGTTATTTTTTGGATCTCAATCTTGAGGCCCTAACCAAAGCAATTGGCCTTCATCTTCTCCGGCCTAATCAGCTCAGGTGAAAATTTGGCTAATTTAGTAAATTTGACCTCGTACTTGGTCACCGTTATGTCTCTTTGGTGCATCCTAACGAAGTCTTCCTGCATTTTCTTCATCGTTGCTTATGGGAAGAACTTTTAGTAGAATATTTCCTTGAATTCCTCCTAGTTCATCTTCTTGACGTCCGTGTTCGGATTAATGTTCAACATCTGCCATCAACTTCTAGTTGGTCCCTTAAATTGATGGGTAGCCAGCGCCAGTCTACAGGGACTCATTACTTTTAACACGTCTAGGTGTTCCTCCAACTCTTGGTACCAATAATCAGATGTTATGTAGTCAGAAGTACCACAAACTGTGATGGTTGGAGTTTCTTTAACTCCAGCAACATTTTTTTTCTACTCTTTGTCTTTTAGGTCCTCTTGTAACCCCCAATGAGCTAGAACCTTGGGCACTGGTTTTGAACCTGTTCTTGTACCTGGGGGTATGGTGTCGCTTGTGGTAACATCTGAAGTATGACCTTCAGAATCTGTTCCATCACCCTTCTGGTGAATCTGTTATCACATTCTCCATTTGAGTCTCAGCCATGCCATTCGGTACTTCCTACCCTCGTGAGTCAATCTCGTTAGATGTGGTAGCTCAAGTAGCATATCTCTTGGGTTCGGCCCTTATCTACAAGTCAAGTCGATTTAGTACTTATTCCCATGATTTTCGTTTCATTCGTATTATCATGACTCTAGATTTAGGTTTGTAGGTTCTCGATCTATTCAGTGGTCTAATAGTTTATTTTTCTAAGTTCTTTTGTTTTTGGTTATAGGATTTGGTGTCATACATATTCAAGAAATAAGTAAGCCATGCATTCAATCATTCAATCACGCTAGCATAGCAAAATTCTAGGCTTCTATCTATGCCTCTAGGTTCAAGTGTCCCATACCACCCTTTCCCATTGACATAAACTTTTACTTAGATGTTTCACTATACCCAATCAATTTCGCAAATGTCTCAATTTCTAAGGCTTCTCAAGTCCCGCTATATTTGACCGTCCCATACCAACCAAGAATAGGGAAACAAGTTCGTCTAAAGCCACTGATCAATCACTAAACATGGTTTGTCATTTTTTGAGTCCAAGACTCTCCCATATCCCCAAGTTTCTATGTGTACCATGCCACATAGAAACCAAGGATCTAGGATCCTCCCGATCTCATGTCCTGACCACATAAGTGTTTTGTTTTCATACGTTTTCATTATCTAGCCTATATCCTAAAAGTTTTAATTTTTGATGCACTATGCCACCCAAGTTTCTACCTAAGGTCGCTTTCCTAGACCTGGTGTCCAGTTCCTAGTTGAGAAGTTCTTTTGTCGAATTGACAACCTCCATCCATTCAAGATACCACCTTTGGAATGTCCTTTGAACTATAGTAAGTTCTTCGCCTTTAATTATCACCTCCTAGTTTTCTTTCATAGAAAATAAGTGTGTTCTTCAACTCCAACTACTCATATGAGTTGGTGGGACAACCTCTAGATGGGGCAGCGAGACTGAAGTTTGCTTAGAAATCGCGCTTTCTAAAACGGGATAACCTATCTCCCTTTCAATGTTTAGCTTTACTCAAGACAAGGCTTACCTACTATGAGCTCAACTTGTAATCTTTGTATCTAAACAAAACAGTTGAAAACATATACCTCTTTTTGAAAATATTTTTTTCAAACAATTTCAGTTTCTAAAACAGGAGGTAGTGCTTTCTACATTAATTTCAAATAATGATCTTACTTGACCAATCTAATTTTTTGCCTAATATATTTATTGACTGAGCTCTAATATCACCTTTGTGACACCCCGCCTCCCAGAACTAGGCCCATGTGGCTTTGAGGGCATAATTACCATGCTGCTTTCGTTTCTTCTTTCTGAGTGTTGGGCCGCCCAGTAGGCGAGCCCATGTCACATTAAACCTTTTCCTTTTTATGTCTCAAAGCCATGATACTTCTTGTGCACATTAGTCTATATAGAATATATTTGATGAAAAGTAATAATGCCCTGAATAAAAATAACATCTATCATTTATTGATTGATTCAAAATTCAAAAGTATATATTTAACCTTTGTTACAGTGAAATTGAAAAAAATAATTTGGGCCAACATGTCCTACAATTAATTAAAATTTCTAATCTAGGTAACTTCCATGTAGCATTGATAGTTAATGTCCTGAAATATTAAAGAGGAAGGGATAAGCTAAAAAGCCCAGTGGATTATTTCAAATATTTAAAGTATTATTTTGATCAAATAAAACATATATATCAAACACTCTAAGAAATTAGATGATTCAAACAATATATTATTTTAATTGATATTAAAGACTGAAGAAAAATACGTCTCAGTATTCCAACCCTAAGGAGAGAGGTCCATTACTGACACTCAAACCCATTCTAGTAGAGGTAGGGTCAAATCCAAACCCTCTATTCACCTCCTAACTCCATATTGGAATACTCATGATGAAAATCTGCCATCATGTCGGTGTGTAGTTATAATCTTTATTACTCTTTTAATTTAATGTAAAACATAACAATTAAATATAAGCATTAATAATTAATGAAAACATAGCAACATTACGACACGTAATGTAATATCATCAATCATGTATAATTATTTATGCAAACCTAATCATGCATATTTTGTATGACATGTATAATCATATAAATTTAAAGCATAACACCCATACAAGCATTATTTAAATCAAAATAATAAATTAAAACTTGAAAATCATCTTCGCCTCAAAAGCGCTTCCTTCTGAACCTTTTTGAGATCTGCTCGTATCTTTCCTCTTGCTTGAACTAAATTTGTGCAGTACTCCGTTGCTACTACTTCATGAACTGTTTAAAATAGATCAAGAAAGAAAAAGGAGATGTCAAGAGAAAAGCAGAGAAAGCAAGAAAGATCTTATCAGTTCTTGCTAGAATGAAGAAGAATGAGAGGGGAAGATGGTTTATATAGAGTCTTTAAGGGCAGGATTCGTAATTTTTGGGTGTTTTCAAATAGAAAATTTTCCATATTTGTTGGATTTGGCTAGTTAGGGTTGAAGTAATACGTTTTAGGGTTTTTTTTGCAATTTTCATGCATTTTTTTGTATTTCCCTCTTTTTTATTTTTTGTGTTTTTTCTTTTATTTTTTTGGTGCATGCGATTTCACCAAATTCACAAATTGTGCGAATTCGACAAATTCGCGTATGCACAAATTGTATTTTTTCTTCTATATATATATAACACATATTTAAAACACACACACACACACACACACACACACACACACACACACATATATATATATGTACATATTTCTATTTCTTTTTATTATTCATTTTGTATACCTTAAGTTGTACCTACTTTATTTTATATTTTAGAGTATACATAGTTTATATTAAAAAATATTATAAGTTTTTCAAAGTTGAATTTATTTAATTTTGTGCATCGAATTTCGTACAAAATTATCAGGTATTGCATGATGTAGTTGGTAAAAAAAGACTTTCTTCGCTTCAAAAAGCTATTGTAGCTATTTGATAATTAGCGTACACAGCACAAGCTGACCATTATGATGTATTTTTTGGTGTTGCACATTCTACTAACAACATCAATGTGCTAAATGCATTTTTACTATTTAACAATGTATCGCATGGATATGCTCCTAAAGTTGAATTTATGATAAATAACACATAATATATGTAACACCCCAACCCCCGTATCCTTAAGCATTAGACATAACCACCATTCTCTTGATAGTGGAGTTAACCAACTGGCAGGTCGCCTTGACCACTATGATGGTACGTGGTTATTATCACCATCATCTTACATTAATTCTCATATCATGATCTCATAACATAAACTTCAAAGTATGAAATCAAACTAAAATTCAGAATATACACAGTCAATTCATGAAACACTCATAAAACATGCATCATATTTAAATTTAAAAGCCTAAGCATGATACTAACATAGCATGAATGATATAATTGCTCAAACATGAATCAAAACTGAAAAATTGAAATAAACTTTTAAAATTCTGAAACTGAAATTGAAAATCTTTGATTTCAGTGAAAAACACACAAACAATGAGTATGTCATAAATTTAAATAAGAACAGAAGGGTGTTCTAGAAATCACTTCCACGTTGTGACGCTTTCTTCAGAAATTTCAGCAGCAATTACCCTACGTACTAGTGCCAATGAAGATCACCCAACTTAATTTCCTAACTCGAGAGAAAAGCTTCTCATACAAAAGTAAGAGGTTGGAAAGATGAGAAAAGGTGCCAAGAAGAAGGCTTAGAGAAAATAAGAGGAAATTTCAACTCTTATTTTTGGAATGAGGGAAGTGAAAGTCTAGGGAGGTTTATATAGGTTTTCAAAGAAAAAAAATAGAAAATTTTGAGTTTTTCTTGGAGTAAAACACCTAATTTCGTATTTCATAATTTTAAGAGGAAAATAAGTATTTTTAGATTTTTTAAAAATTTAAAAATCAAATTTTTGTATATATCTCGATTTTTTGGTATTTTCGACTAATTTTTCGGTGATTTTTGCATTTTTTTTGTATTTTATAATTTGGCTATTATTCAGTGCATCAAATTGTCCTCGAAACACGCACACGGATCTGATCGGAGGGTCGAGATCGGCACGCGCAAAGTCATACCGTGCGTCTTCGCAATCGTGGTTTTTTGACTTTGATCGCAGTCGTCCGATCGTCCTCGATCGTCTCCTTCCGTCTGATCTTTGTTATCCTGTGTGCTCGGGCATTGGTGCGGATCATCTTGCGGCCGTTGGATCGTGAGATCAGATTCAGATCTACGGTTTGCGGCCGTTGGATGTGTTTTAAGTTTATTTTTTTTATTTTTAGCCGAATTTCATGTTTTATTTTCGAATTTTTGCCAAATCTTAATCCTAATTGACTTTCTAATCCTGTTTCCATAAAAAATGGCACGTATCCTTGTATTTTTGGCTATGATATCCCATGTTATACATTATATTCATATATTTTCTACCAAAAATATGTTAAATTGACTTTATTCCTCATTTGGGTAAACTAGGACTTACCAAATTTTTCATCCGTCAATTTCGTATAATTTTCTAAATAAAAATTCAAATTTCATATGAATTTTTTGAGATGTTGTTAGTTGCATAGTAAATTAATATTAGAATAGGTAAAAGATGCATTTTATAGGACATAAGAAAAAATATAAGTAGAGAATTGCATAATTAGCAATAGTTGCATATAGTTAGGAATTACATGGTTTAATAACTTTTAAGCCTTGTTTTTGATGATTTTGATATGTTTCTATAAGAAAATAATGTCTGGGAAAGGAATTTGCATATATTACAGGATACAGGTTGATATATACAAGGAATGCATCAGAAGAAGGCATAAAAGAGATGAAAATCAAGAGCAAAGACCAGAAGACCGCGATACAAAACCTGAAGATTGCGGTCAGAACAGAAGAGCAGAGCCAGTGAATACCACACTGGTGACTGCGATCACCAGAACGTGGTTGACACAGAATTTTCACAGACCGCGGTGGACAGAATGCAGGAAATCTGGGGTTTTTGACATCAAATTCATGGACCACGGTCACTGACCGAGGTCACTCAATTTTATAGCGAGATTTTCGTATTTTTTAGGTTTTTTTAGTGCAGGACTATAAATAGAATAAGGTATTTAGAGTCTAGAATATAGAAGATTGAAGAAGAAACCCTGTGATGGCTACTAGGGCATGAAAGTTTAGGTTTTTATTGATTTTTGAAGATTGTAAAGAGATTTGAGTATGTATTGCTTAGTTGAATGTAATTTTATGTTTTCCTTTACATCTATATCGAGCTAATCAGTTCTATTGTCTGGGATGTGATTGTTCAAAGCATAGTTTGTGATATTTGATTGTAGTTGCTGATTTATAAATTCTATTCCTTATTGTGGAGATTTAAAGCCTTATATCTACTGGCCACAGATTTATTGAACTTAGTATTTCAGTCTATCTCGGGAGAGAAGTCTAAAATACGGATATCATAATCTGGACCTAGACTAGTTGATTGATCGGGAGATTGTTGACCAATCTAGGGAGTTGCACAGGGATTATTAGTCTAAACACATAGATTGTCTAGTGAATGCCTCGGGAGAGGGTTTGACGAAACAAATCTAGTGAGTGTTAGAACACCTTGGGAAAGGGTTTCAGCCATTGATGCTATAACTCATAGATTAGATAATTCACAAATACAACAAAGATTTGCAAACTATGCGGCGACACTCATTATCCTAGACATGTTTCTCTATTGAATATTTAGAATCTATCATTATCTTTGTTTACAACAGCTTCTGGTTTTGAAATTAACTTAATCACATTCAATCTAGTCTTGATAAAACTATGATCATTAGTAACTCTGGTATTAGAAATCAAAAGATACCCCTTGTTCCCTGAGGACGATACCTGGACTTACCGGATATTACTGCTGCGATCCCGTATACTTGCGGGGTTGCTAACAAGTTTTTGGCGCCGTTGTCGGGGAACGACGGTGTAATTGTTTTTAAAACCAGTTGGATTTGGTTTGGTTTTATTCAAGATAAGAGTTTCTTATTATTCTTTAATTGATTTATCTTAGAATATATTGATTACACTTGATCTTTTTTGTTCTCGTGTGTTTCAGGCTTGTATGAGTGAACGTCCTTATGACAACTATGATCCAGATTTACTGAAGACAATCAGTCAGATTCGGTTGGAGGCTCAAGAACGTGCTTCAAACATGGCTGAAAGCGGAAGTTCGGGTGTTGGTAATAACGGGGAAGCACCATTGCGAGATTTCTTCAAACCCGTTTTGAACAACAACTACTCTGGAATAGCATGGACACCTATTAATGCGAATACATTTGAGTTGAAACCGTCCTTGATCACCATGGTGCAGCAACAACAGTTTGGAGGCTCAGCTGTAGTAGATCCTATGGTTTATTTAAACTTATTCATGAAAATTTGCGACACTGTAAAAATCCATGGCGTGACTAAAGATCATCTTAGACTGAGATTGTTTCCCTTCTCTTTAAGGGATAAAGCAAAAAGCTAGCTACAAACCTTGCTTCCAGGAAGTATCACTACTTGGGAAGAGATGGGTCAGAGGTTCCTACAAAAGTACTTCACACCAGCAAAAGTGCATCAGCTGCGAGGGGAAATAAGTTCTTTCAAACAATCTGAGTTTGAATCACTATATGAGGCTTGGGAACAATTTAAAGACCTACTAAGGCGTTGCCACAACATGGTTATCTACCTTGGCTTCAAATTCAGATGTTTTATAGTGGACTTACACCACCTACGAGAGCATTGGTAGATTCAGCAAGTGGATGATCTTTAATGGGGAAATCAACCATAGAGTCGACTCAACTGATTGAAGACATGGCAGCCAACGCCTATGGACATGGTATAGAAAGAGGTACAGGCAAGAGAGTGGGACTTCATGAAGTTGATGTAATCAGTGCCTTGCATGCCCAAATTGCAGCAATGACTCATAGGCTGAATTTGGTGGAACAAAAGAATAGTAGATCTCAACTTCAACAGCATCAACAAGTGTGTTCCATTGCCGAAGCAAATAAGTCATTGTATCATGGAGAAACCT
>JAJIYU010006783.1:0-20069 GCA_030144865.1 Tinospora cordifolia | reverse complement strand
TTCAACCCGCAACCCAACCCAAACCCTTCGGGTTAAGCATTTTAAAACCCAACCCAACCCAAATAACTAATGCAACCCAACCCAAACCAACCCAAAAGGTTTGGGTTGGGCAGGTTGATCGGGTTGGTCGGGTTGATGAACACCCCTACGAAGTACTTGCAAACTTAGATCTAAAAGGCATAATGCTTATATTTGGATTTCAAATTTTAGATAGTTTGAAATTAAATTATTTCTTTAATTATAGATGTAAAAAAAATGAGATTACTCATAGTAGTTGAAAAATCTAAATTTAGAGGTTTCATTTAAGTTTTTACTTGTTAGACTATTATTATTATCTATTGGAATGGGGATTTGCGAATATGGAATGAATTTTATTCGAAGTTTAGGGGGTTCAGAGATTCGGAGATTTAAATTTATTTATTTATTTTGTTAGTTGAAAATTAAACGAGAGAAATGTTGAAAGAGTATGATTTTTGAGTTTTATTAAAATGATAGGGATTTGAAGAATGAATTTACAGAAGTCTTATTTTTGTTCGTAATGAATTTATTTATAAAATGAATGAATGATTTTGATATGAAAAGAAATATAATCGGAGATTAAATTTATTTGGAATCTTGATGTAAATATTAAATACTAGAATTGTTTTATTGAAGTAGAAATTATTTATTTAAAAGTTAAGGGGATTTTGAATAGTTTTAAGCCTTAGATTATTTTACTTAGTTTAGAAAAGTAGTAGAGGCCTAAAAAATTTAATATGTAACTTTTTTATTGTCAGATTAAAATTTTGGAGGCTTAAATCAGAGAAATTTATGATTGAGGAATATTATTTTGATATGAAAATAAATGGCAGAGATAAATGAAGTAAATTTTTGGAAATCCTGGAGGTTTTGATCATCCGAGACTAGAATTAGTTTAAATTATTTTAAATAAGTAATTGAAACTTAGAATTTATTATTTTGATGGTTAATTGCAGATTAATAATTTTGGAGCGTAAAAAACTCTCTATGAGGAGACGCAAGGGGAGATCCAACATTTTTAGGTGGGAAGAATTTCCTTGGTCGTTAATATTATATGAATTTTAGATTCAAAACATGATGACTACTAGCTTAGGATATTTTGCATGCTATGGTTATTATTTGTTTGTGATTGGAATGATTTGAATGATGATCATAATGTCCGGTTAGTCGCTTTTTGACATGTTTTATCAAGTTCATGATTTATTCATTTTATTCATCATTTATTTGTTCATAATTGATGGATGATGTTGTATGGATGACACTATTTGTGGAACTAAATAAGATTAAGGGTTTGTTAAGAACATACGTACTGATGCAATGGATAGCCGCAGACACACTGTCCATCTCCATACAGTGCACTATAGCGCCAGTCTGGGCACATTGCAAATATTTCCATCCTTTGGCTGTGGAGATAGCTGAGGTTGTTCTTGGAAATCAGTAATCAATGGATAGTGTTACCTTTTCTTAGACAATAATCCCTATGGTATAGCTGGATTGCATACCCGGAGTAACTAATATGGTGATTTGAGTGCAACACTTGGAGAGCTCATCATGATGGTATAGCTGGAAAACATACTAGGATAAATCATGATAGTACGGCTGGAGTGTGTGCTAGTTGTTTACTCCCAGATTGCAGGAAATACTGGGAGAGGATTCTCTATTGGTTTTTAGAGTACAATAGACAAATGAATGCTTGAAACGATTAATGTGTGAAAGTGTGTGCATGTTTTTATTCTTGGTTTGTATAATGTTAATGCTGTGTAGGGATGGCCTACTGTGCTTTTGAACTCACTACCATTTCATTTTTCAAGTATTCATGGGTGTAATGTGTAGTAGTCTACGTTAGAAGACTCTCACTATTGATTGAAAACTTCATGGAGAGGTTATCTGAGATAGGAGGATTTAGAAGTTGTATTTGTTTATCTCATTTTGCAACAGAGTTGGATGTATGTTTTTCTTTTGAGTTTAATATAGTTGTTTTACATGTATTATCTTGGTTTTGGGATATTTTGCTATCTTGGACAATATAATTAGATTTTAATGATTTCATTTGTTGTAGCAGTTACTCTGATGATTTTACATCGTTTGTTACATGAATTACTAGTGAAATAATTGAGTTTGTTTTAAATACTTCACTGTGAAGATTTTTATTTAATATTGATTTAACACACTTTTTCTAAGTTGGAAAGAGAATTGGTTTTGATGCACTTTTTTTTTTGGATTTGAAATTATTTTGAAAGTCAGTGAAGTAAGAGATTGTTTTAGAAAGTTGACAACTCGGTTCTCGGGAAAGGATAACTTGAGGATTACGTACCGAGAAATCTGGACCTGAAACTGGGGTGTCACAGCTAGATTGATATTGGAGGTTACACCCAAGTTGTAGTTACTAATGAGCTGATACATTTGCCCTTTCTCCTCATTCCTCTCATCGATCATTCTATTAAGGGCATTGGCTACAATGTTTGCCTTACCTGGATGGTAGTGTAGCTAGAAATCATTGTCCTTTAGAAACTCCATCCATCTTTGTTGTCTCAAATTCAGTTCCTTCTGAGTATAGATGTACTTCAGGCTCTTAGGATATGAAAATAGGTTGAATCTTTCTCCATAGAGATAGTACCTCAAAATCTTTAAGGCAAATACGATAGCAGCTAGTTCCAGGTCATGTGTGGGGTAATTCTGTTTATAGATTTTTAGCTATCGAGAGGCGTAAGCAATAACTTCCCCCTCTTGTATCAATACAACACCCAACCTATTTTGTGAGGCATCAATATACAAAATGTACCCAACACCATGAGTAGGGGTAACCAAAATTAGGGATAAAGTCAACCTCTTCTTCAACTCTTGGAAAGATTCCTTGCACTTTTTATCCTAGATGAACTTTTCTCCTTTCCTGGTCAGCTTAATCATAGGTCTAGCTAACTTGGAGTAGTCTTGGATAAACTTGCTGTAATATCCTGCTAAACCTAAGAAACTTCTGATTTCTGCCACCGTTTTTGGTTGCTCCCAATTAACCACTGACTCCACTTTATCCCGATCGATTGATATCCCTCTAACTGAAACTTAGTAGCCAAGAAACATGTCTGTCCTCATCTATAACTCACACTTGCTGAACTTAGCATATAACTCATTTCTTCTAAGTATTCCCATGACAATATCCAAGTGTTCTACATGTTTAGCTTTTGATCTAGAGTAGATTAGGATATCGTCTACGAATACTACTAAAATTGATCAAGATATTGTTGGACGACTCTCTTCATCAGGTCCTTGAAAGCAACAAGTGTGTTGGTCAAACCAAACGATGTCACTGTGAACTCAAAATGTCCATATTGGGTTCTGAAGGCTGTCTATGGATGTCTGGCTCCTTGATCCTCAACTGGTGATAACCTGATTTTAGATCAATTTTAAAGAAGTGAGTGGTTTCCCTCAACTGATCTAATAGGTCATCTATCTTGGGCAAAAGATACTTGTTCTTTATGATAACTTGGTTGATCTGTTTGTGATCAACACATAAACTAATTGAGCCGCTTTTCTCCTTCACAAATAGTATAGGAGCTCCCTATGGTGACTCACTAGGTTTAATGAATCCCTTCTCACAGAGTTCATCTAGTTGTGTCTTGAGTTTGATCAACTCCACTGGTGCCATTTTGTAGGGAGGAATGACTATAAGATTTGTGCCTAGATGTCGTTCAGTCTTGAACTCTACCTATCTTTGTGATGGTAGTCCAGGTAAATCATCTGCAAACACATCTAGACACTCTCGTACTACAGGTATATCTTGAATATCTTTTAGCTGCCTGATATCATCATCTAGGACTTGTGTGATGCCCTTACTTTGCCTTATGCAATGCAACATAACACTCATAGGACTTCGAAGTAATTTCTACATATCCCCCTTGACCTTTACTAGCTCATCAGGTGGTAGAGTCAATGTGACTCTCCATTTCGGGCAATTAATCTGAGCCTGTTAACCAGGCTATGCCCAGTATCACATCATAACCATTGAAACATAACACTCTAAGGTCGACAATTATCAGTTTATCTCCAAATATCAACTTACATGTACAAATTTTTTGGGCAGTCATTGTAGTTCATATGGGAGTGGATATATACAATGGTTCTAGTGGTGTGGACGTCACTAGTTGTAATCGCCTACCTAGGTCTTCTGAAACAAATGACTTAGTGGCACCGAATAAAAAAGGATTTTAATAGTAGCATTAAACAGTAGATTGTAACACTCTGCCTCCAATTGCCCAAATTGTCCTAACACATTCGCGTCACGTGCTTACTCGTTGGACATTTCTTTCTCTTTTTGTGGGGTGCTCGAGGAGGCGGCAATGTCATGTTATTTTGTTTCTTTGGGTATCAATTCTATGAGACAAACACTTAAATGGATTTCATATAGCACATTTGAAGTCATTTGATAAGATATATCAATATCATTAATTTAATTGAATATTCATAAAGTACAAGGACCCTTCAACTTTATTACATCAAACTGAATATAAAGTAGAAATTAGAGCTAACATGCATGACTTAAACATTTAACGAATAGAAATTAACTAACTATGCAACATTGTTAGTTGCATAGCAAACTAACATTAGAATAGGTAAAATGTTGCATTTTAGAAGAAATAAAGGAAAATAGAAGTAAAAATTGCATAACTAGCAATAATTGCATGTAGTTAGGGATTTGCATTGTTTAATAGCTTTTAAGCCTTGTTTTTATGAGTTTTGATATTCTTTTATGAGAAAATGATGTCTGGGAAAGGAATTAAGTGTATTGCAGGATACAGATTGAAGCACAAAGGAAGAGTGTGCAGAAAAAGGCAAATCAGAAAGGAAATCATGAGAAAATACCAGTAGACCGCGGTCCAATAACTGAAGACCGCAGTAACAAGAAAAGAACCAAATCAGTACATACTGCACTGGTGACCGCGGTCCACACTCTGGTGACCGTGGACACCAGAACGTGAATTGCACAGAAACAGGCTAGACTGCGGTGGACAGAATGTGGAGAATTTCTGGGTTTGGCACAGAAATCAATGACCACGGTCACTTACTTAAGTATCGGGAATCTCGTATTTTTAGGGTTATTTTAGTGCGGGTATAAAAGGAAAAAGGGTGATTAGCAGAGGGATATACCTAATTGGGGAAAGAAATGATTGTGGCTGTAAAAGAAGGAGAAATAGTGTTTTTCCTTGAAGGAATTAAAGGAGTTTCAATCACAATTGGAGTATGAGTGATTTCTTATCTTTATCTTTTCTGATTATGTTCTTTTCCATGTCTAGCTAATTTAGTTTTACTGTTTGGGATGTAGACTCCAATGTATGCGCTGTAATTTTTATCAGTTTAACTGATTTATCTGCACTACTCTTTATTTGTTTATGCTTAAAGCTTTATGTTTACTGGCCATAAGCGTAAAGAATCCAAGATCACTGAATTAACTTGGGAGAGAGGCTCAGTGAGAGGTTATAATAGTAAAGACCCAGATAGAGTCATTGATCGGAAGATTGTGACTGGATCTAAGGGAGATAGCACAGGAATTCTTATTTGAACTCACAGGGTCATTGATTGAACACCTCGGAAGAGGGTATTGAGAGACACCTTTAGTGAAAAATTGGAACACCTAGGAATAGGGTATCAATTACAAGTGCGATAATCATAGTGTTAGTATATCAGAATTCCAAATAAAATTACAGAGCATATTAAGGTGTTTATTATCCTAAACAGCCTTTTTAAACATTGCTACTTAGTCAATTTAATTTCAGTTTGATTGTTTTGAGAAATTAAAGTTCTATTTATACAATTGCTTATCAAATTAAATTGGATGTCTTGATAAAATTAAAACCAACACTAGATTGGGATTTAATTTACGTGGACTAGTAATTTTTCCCTGAGGATGATATCCGGTCTCACCGGTATTACTACTGGGATCCCGTACTCTTGCGGGGTTGCTAACAAACATCCATTCAGAAATTCCCTGAAAGGTTAATAAAGGAAGGGTGAGCTTATGCGCCCAGTGGATCATTCTAAATATTTAACTCATTATTTCAAACCAAATAGAACATGCATAATAAACACTTCAAAAGATTATGTGATTCAAACATTTGTTTGTTATCAGTTGATGTTAAGACCGAAAAGGTTACGCCTCAATATTCTATAGGATGAGGTCAAATTCAAACCTTTAAACTTATCATCAATATAGTGAGGTTAAATTCGAACCGTTAGTTTACACCCCAAAAATACCCGCTTGGGATACTCATGATGAAAATTCGTCATCTTGTTAGTATGTTTTTAATCATTTTTGTTTAATCTTTCATTAGTGGTCAACAGTGGCATGATAAAATCAAGACAGTAGTAACTAACATGTATTCATGGAAAGCATGTCATAATCTGGATCATATCATCACATTCCTGCATCATAAGCATATAACTCTAAGCATGCATTTCTAGGCATGACATGTATAAATCCTGACATATTTCTAAGTTAGGCAAACAACCATGTATATAATACTTGAATCAAAGTCATAAGATAAAATTCAGAAATCGCTTCCACCTTCTATCGCTAATCCTTTTGATCTTGGTATTCCAAGCCTTCCCAAGCCTTCAACCTTCTTTCTTCACTCAAGGAGAGAACAAGAAGACTCTTTTTCTCTTGAGCTAGAAACAAACTAAGAAGAAGAGAAGAATGAGGAGACTTTCTTTCTGTTGAGCTAGGAGAGAGCTAAGAAGAAAATGAAGAAGAGAAGAATGAGATGGGACGGTTTGAATGGAAGAGATGATGCTATTTATAGGCATCCTTAGCCAATCACATTATTCCACTACTCATATATATATATTTCACCTCCCAATTCCATTACTTATATTTTAATATAAAGATATATATATGTTCCACCTCTCAATTCCACTACTCATATTTTAATATATCCTACCATTTCATTCAACTACTCATATTTTAATAATTTCTTTTGTGAAATTACTTATGGAATAATTATGATAGTAGTAATTTTTTTTACTTTTCATGTAAATTTACCATTTTATCCCTAAGAGTCAAAATCACCATTCTACTCTTGGGTATTTAATGTGTTTTCACAATTTAATGAACTCATTTGTATATTCTTAATATTCGATAGTTTTTTAAGGCATTACTATCTACCCCCCTGAAAATAAATTTCATCCTCAAAATTTGTATTTACTTGTTCATCCGGGTGTCCTTCAGTTATGTACTCCTAGTGAAGAGGTCTGGTACTTAGCCTTCATCTTGCTTTCCACCTCCCAAGCGGCCTCTTCTACCCCGTGATGTTTCCAAAGAACGTTGACTAAGGAAATGTCTTTTGGTCTCAAGCTTTGTACCTTGCGGTCGAGGATCCTAACTGCCACTTCTTCATCTTCATATATGGCATCATCTTGAATGTCTACCTCCTCTTATAGATTATGTGAGAGGGATTGAGTTCATACTTCCTCAACATTGACACAAGGAACACCTTATCCACTGAGGACATTTTATTTGGTAGATCTAACTTGTAGGTGTGTTTTTCAATTCTTTTAAGTATTTCTAATAGACAAATAAATCTAGGCGGTAATTTTCCTTTGTATCTGAACTTCTTGATTCCTTTCTAAGGGCTTATCCTCAAGAACACTTTATCACTCATCTGGAGCTTGGGCCTTCTCTTTTTATTGGCAGAACTCTTTTGTCTACTCTATGTTGTGGCCAATCTCTTATGTATCTATTTTACTTGATTGTCCATCTCCTCCACAAGATCGGGCCCACTAAGCACGTGGTCCTCGAGTTCAACCTAATAGGTTGGTGATCTATAGGGCCTACCATAGAGAGCTTCATATGAAACCATCTTTATACTTGTCTGATAACTATTATTATAGACAAACTCTGCTAGGTGCAAATACTTGCCCTAGTTTCCCTTGAAGTTAAGGACGTAAGGCTTCAGCATGTCTTCTAGTGTCTGAATGACTCTCTCATACTAACCATTAGTTTGAGGATGAAAGCGATGTTTATGATGAGTCTGTTGCTCAACTACTTATGTAGGCTCTGCCAAAATTGTGATGTGAATCGAGTCTTTATCTGACACTATGGTTTTAGGCACACCATGAAGTCGTACTATCTCTTTCACATAGAGTTCTTCTAATTTCCTGACTTGGTATGTGGATCTAGTGGGCAAGAAATGTCCCACTTTAGTGAGACGATCCATAATTACCCATATAGTATCTTCTCCTTTTTGGTGTGGTTGTAACATTCTAGTTGGTTTTCTATGCTTCGCCTTCACTTGCTAACAAGTTAGGCACTTGAAGACATCTTTAGCTACATCTTTCTATATTCCTCACCACTAGTAGGTCTTTCTGAGGTTTTGATACATTGTTACTGTCTGGATGCATCGTATACTTGGTCTGATGGGCCTCGTCTAGTATGACTTGCTTACTTCGTCCAATCCATTGTGTGAGGCATCCATACACAAATCATATTCAATAACATGGGTAGGAGGAACTAAGATGGGGCAAAAGTCAATCTCCTTTTCGGTTCTTAAATTGATTGTTCACACTTCTCATCCCAATTGAACATAATTCCCTTTCTAGTTAGCTCGGTCATGGGTTCAACCAACTTAGAGAAGTCTCGAATGAATCTTTGGTAGTATCTAGCCAGATAAGAAACTTCTGATCTCCGTAACGTTTTGGGTTGCTTTCAGTTCATGATAGCTTTCACCTTATTCGGGTCTAGAGAGATGCCATCAGTTGATACTACAAAGACAAAGAAATTGATCACTTTCAACCAGAATACACACTTGTTGAACTTGGCATACAGTTGGTTCCTTTTAAGGGTTTCCAACACGATCCTCAAGTGCTCTAAGTATTCATCTTTTGATTTAGAGTACATTATGGTGTCATCTACAAATACTACTACAAATTCAACAAGGTATTGCCTAAACATCTGGTCCATCAGATCCATGAATGTTGCAGTTGCATTGGTCAAACCAAAGGGCATCATTGTAAACTTGAAGTGTCCATATCAGGTCCTAAAGGCTATATTTTGTATATCTAACTCTCGTATCCTTAACCAATGGTATCCTGACCTGAGGTTAATCTTGGAGAAATGAGTGGCTCCCCTCAATTGATTTAATAGACCATCTATCCTCAATAAAAGATATTTTTTTCTTCATCGTCACTTGTTCAATTTTTAATAGTCAACACATAGTCTCATGGATCCATCTTTCTTCTTCACGAACAACACCAGAGCTCCCCATGGCAATTCACTTGGTCTAGTGAAATTTTTCTCTTAGAGCTCATCTAATTGAGTCTTTAACTCGATTATTTCTACTAGTGCCATTTTATAGGGAAGTATGGCTGTGGGGTTGGTTCCAGGGTGAACTTCAATCTTAAATTCTACTTCTCTAGTCGATGGTAGTTCGGGTAAGTTATCTAGAAATACATCTTTGAATTCTCCAACGACTTCTAAGTTTTGGATTCCTCCTTGCTCCTTAGGGTCCTCCTCTAAGAGTTTCTTGAGTTCATCTTTCTGCTTTAAGCAGTTCAACATGGCTATCATCAGAATTCTAAGTAATCTTTGCATATCGCCATTGATTCTATAGGTTTTTCCTGAAGGTAATTTTATGGTTACTCTCATTTTTGGGCAATTTATTTGTGCCTAATACTAGTTTAACTAGTCCATCCCTAAGATTACGTCGTATCCATGAAACAAAAGTACGTAAAGGTCGACTGAGATATGTTTATCTCCAAAACTAAGGTTACAACTATACATTCCTTTTGAGGTGACCGTAGTTTTTATGGGTGTGGATACATTTAAAGTCATAGGCAATGTTTTTGTTACTAGTTGCAGCTTATCTGCTAGTTTTCCAGATATAAAGGATTTTGTAGCTCTTGAATCCAACAATAGTTTCACAACAACATTAAATAATAGGCATGTACCTTCTATAGTAGGGACTTGTTGTTGTTGAGAATTAGCCATAGCAAACACTCTAGTTTGGTTCTGATTTTGTCCCTAGTTGTTGTGCTATCGAGGCTATTACTGTTGAGGACGTCCATTCTGTCTAGTTGCAATCATAACACAACCCCTGTTATTTGGCCAGTTCCCTTCACACCTATTTAGTATGATTGGATCAGTTCCAGGTTCAAGTTGCCTTATTTCCACCATTCTTTTGATGGGTGTTTTGCTTCATCTAGGCTCCTCAGTAGTTTTTATCATTTCTCGGGCTGTTGTTTTGGTTCTTCAACCTACATTCAAAGTTGAGTTCTTACTCCAATAGCAATGCCTTCTCCACGACGTCCTTGTACGTCTTTAGGTCCATCGAAATTATCACTTTTTGAATATTGATCTTGAGACTTGTGCAAATCTTGTGGCCTTCAACTTCTCTTCCTAGATCAATTCTGGGGAAAACTTGGCCAGTTCGATAAATTTGGTCTCATATTCCACTACATTCAAATCTTTCTAAGTTAGTCTAATGAACACAAACTGCATCTTTATTAGGGTAGCATCTAGAAACAACTTTTCGTAGAACACTTTCATGAAATCCTCCAAATTCATCTCCCTGACACTGGTATTTGGGTTAGCTTTTAGCATCCTCCACCAACTCCTAGCCACTCCCTTAAACTGGTGGGTCGCTAACGCAACTCTACGAGAACTTGTTGCTCCTAATACATTCAGATGCTCATAGAGCTCCTAGTACTAGTAGTCAGCTATCATGCTATGGGACATGCCATCAAACTATGATAGGTAAAGTTTTTTAGCTCAATTAGCATGACTCTCTCTTTTTTTTCTTATCCTCCACGTTCTCTTGTGCCCTCTGACAAGCTAGGACCTCGGGTAGGGACGCCAACTGCAGCACTACAATCTACTCTTGTATCTGTGGTTGTGACGCTACCTATAGCAACATCTGAGGCAATGCTCTCATGATATTCTCCGTAACTATTATACTGATATCTGTATAAAACTCAAGAGTTAGCATAGTCCCAATCTGAGCCTTAACAACACCAATTTATAACTTCTATCCTTGTGGTTCAGTCTCGTCAGATGTGGCTGCTCTTGTGGCATATCTTTGGGATCCAACCATTATCTACATGTCAAAAGCCATTTTAGTATCTGATACGGTATCATAATGGAAAAGTTTCAAGAAGAATATTAATCTGGGGTGCACAACCCGTCTTTCTTTATCTTCGAGATACAAAATGTTTTTTCAGACTTGAGAAAATAGGTGTCCTTTGCTTAGCTGTTTGTCATTCTCAAGTTTTTGTTTTATCTGTCCTATCGTGACGCTAGATTCATGTCTCTAGGTTCTCGATTTGTTTAATTACATATTGGTTTATTCTTTTAAGTTTTGTTTGAGGATTTTCAAAGTCTTATAATGTTGTTAAGTACATGATTTTGGTCTCATAATCAAAATACATGTCATGAATTTAAACAAATAAAACATGCATTCAATCAATTATTCAATCATTCAAGTTCATGCTAGCATAGCAAAATTTCAAGTTTTCACCCATACCTCTGAGTTCAAGCGTCCTATACCACCCTTGCCCATCGACACAGACTTCCACTCAAAGATCTCACTACTCCCACACAATTTTGAAAACTTCTCGGTGACTAAGGTTTCCCAGGCCCCATTATACTTAATCGTCCCATACCAGCCAAGCATAGAGAACAAGCTCTTCTTGAGTTGCTAATCATTTACCAAACATGGTCTATCATTTTTTGAGTCTAGGATTCCTCCATACCCTCGAGTTTCTATGTGTCCCATACCATGTAGAAACTAGAGATCCAGGATCCTCCTGATCTGGTGTCTTGACCAATCAAGTGTTCTATTTTTACACATTTTCAGTCTTTAACCTATGTCCTTAAAGTTTTAATTCATGATCCATTGTGCCACCCTTGGCGACGCCCAAGTTTTTACCTATGGTTTTTTTATAGCACCCCAACCCCCAAGACATTCAATTGGACTTAACCACAAAATGGGCTAGGCTGGTATTACTTTACAAGTACACAAGTTGATTTTTTGTTCCTTTTATACCACGCTTCATTGAGATTCAATAGTACTTAACCCAAAATTTATACACAAAGTTCAATAAGGCAATTACACAAGAGATAAAAGAAAACTTTCCAAATCTTTATTGATTTAATAAAAGAGAGTACATAACTCCAAGACTAATAAAAGAAATTAAATTCAATAGAAGTCTTACATTATAGATATTCAAAATTTGGACTACATGCCCTTCCATTCAAAAAATTGAAACTTCCCAAAATTAGAACCTATCTAATATCAAAGTCTTCATGTGATTCAAATCCCACAAAAAATAATAATAATAAAAGAGGAAGGATGAGACCATAGCCTAGTGGATCTTTTTCAAACAATCAAATTACTAATTTAGAGTAACAACACATTCAAATTCAAGCACTCATTAATCAGTAGGCATTTCAAACAATATTTTATTTACAGTTGTAAATTTGACTAAAGGGTTTCAAGGCCCTTGACGTTTTTTATCAAAATATCTCCCTTGAGTGAAAAGACATTTCTTATGCCAAGTTTCATTAGACTTAGGGCCTAACCCATATTCCAAGTATTTTGGGGCACACCCATGTGAACTAATCACATATAAAGAACACCCACAATAACCCCTATGTTTACTATGACAATACGTGGTTCTTAATCTTAGCATCATTCATTAAATCTCATACTCTTGAATCATAAATAAAATAATTTTAGCATGTTTAACACAAATAATCAAACCATGAAAACAAACACATTGTGCATCAAACTTTAAAACAAACCTAAACATGCACAATCTAAGCATGGCATAATTTCGTGATCAACTAACATAACATAGATGCAAATCTAAAATTTAAATCATGTTCTTCAAACCTAAGTATGCATACGAAACTAAAATCAAGCATATATGAACATGGTATTAAGCTAAATAAGTTAAATGGAAGTTTTAGAAGTCACTTCCACCTTAATTTGAAGATTACTGAAATTTCGACAGAGTTTTCCTTCTTTCCAATATCTAGCACTCCAAGAGTACTCAAAAACACTCAATCAAACACCAAAACACTCAAGAATAGTTCAAGATTATTCAAGAACTAAGGGGGTTGAAAAAAAGAAGGCTAGAGAAAGTCAAGAAGGACTAGTATGCTCTTGTTTTGGGACAAGGAAGATTGAAAACATTAGAGGGGTTTATATAGGATTTCAGAAGCACTATGGGGATAGTTTGGGTAATCTTACATAATGAGGACGATTGTAACATCTCAAAAATTCGTATGAAATTTAAAAATTTATTTAGAGAATTATACGAAATTGACAGATGAAAATTTTGGTAAGTCCTAGTTTAGTCAAATAACGAATAAAATCAATTTAACGGATTTTTGGAAGAAAATATATGAATATAATGTGCAATTTTTTATACATTATAAAGTCAATTTGGATTAAGATTTGGCGAAAATCCAAAAATAGAACATGAAATTCAGCTAAAAATCATATAAATATAACCCAAAACACATCCAACGGCTGCAAACCATCGATCAGAATCCAATCTCGCGATCCGACGGCCACAAGATGATCTGCATCAACGCCCGAGTGCATAGGATAACGAAGATCGAACGGACGGCCGCAATCAAAGCCTCAAAATCCCGATCACGAAGTCGCATGGTGCGACTCCGCGCGTGCCAATCTCAACCCTCCGATCTAATCCATTTGCGTGTCTCGAGGATGATCCGATGAGCCAAAAAATTGACAAAAAATTTGTCGAAATTAACAAAAAAATCAAGATAAATACCAAAAATTGATTTTTTAAATTTCAAAAAAATATGAAAAATACTTATTTTCCTCTTATAATTAAGAAATACGAAATTCTAGAGAATTTAGGTGTTTTACTCCAAGAAAAACTAAAAACTTTCTATTTTTCCCCCTTTGAAAATCTATATAAACCCCCCTAGCCTCTCACTTCCCTCATTCCAAAAATAAGAGTTGAAATTTCCTCTTATTTTCTCTAAGCCCTCTTCTTGGCACCTCTTCTCACCTTTCTTTCCTCTCTCTTGTGTGTGAGAAGTTTTTTCTCTTGGGTTGGAGAATTAATTTGGGTGATCTTCGTTGGCACTAGTACGTGGGGGAAATTGTTGTAGAGATTTCTAAAGAAAGCGTCACAAGGTGGAAGTAATTTTTAGAACACCCTTCTGTTCTTATTTAAATTTATGGCATATTCATTGCTTGTGTATTTTTCACTGAAATCAAAGATTTTCAATTTCAGTTTTAGAATTTTAAAAGTTTATTTCACTTTTTCAATTTTGATTCATGTTTAAGCAATTATATCATCCATACCATGTTAGTATCATGCTTAGGCTTTTAAATTAAAGTATGATGGATATCTTATGAGTGTTTCATGTATTGATTGTATATATTCTGAATTTAGTTTGATTTCATATTCTGTAATTTATTTTATGAGATCATGATATGAGAGTTAAGCTGAGACAATGGTGATAATAACCACGTACCATCATAGTGGTCAAGGCGACGCTATGGATGTTCTTTTCATATGAGTTAGGTCATATAGTTTTTAGACGTAAGTACTTGAGGGTCGTGTACCATAGTACCTCGTGAGTCACCACGTGTAACGGGTTGATGCCGAGTGGGCCTCGTTTACTTAGTTAAGAGCATCAAGGGATTAAAGGGCACGTTGAATATGGATAATTCTTAGATAGTTTCTACGTTGTTATTATATTTTTAGAATTTTTAAGGGCACGTTGCCCAAAGTTTTTATGTTTTTCTACTGAAAAGTATTTTGAAGTCTTCCATTGTAACAATTAGTTCTTTTTAAGAAGTTTAGTTTATTCTTTCTATTATGAATAAAATAGTTTGAATTTTTTTATCTCTTTTAATTTGCCTTAATTTTATTGAAAATTTTGTATTCTTGAATTTTATACAAAGGCGCGAGATATTGAAAAGAAAAGAACAAATGAGTGTCATTTGTAAAGTAACACCGGTCCAACCTGCCATTTTGTTAAGTCCACTATCAAGAGAACGGTGGTCACGTACACTGCTTAAAGATACGAGGGTTGAGGTGTTACAATGATTTTGCATGGTTTGGGAAAGTGGGCCCACTAGGGTTTCCTATTCATGTGTGAGCGCAATCTCACATGTGGAACCACTTTCCTTCTCTCCTAGGATGTCTTCATGAGAAGCTAAAACCTTTCTTTGTTGGTTGAAATCTGATTTGTGAGCAATGGAAACATTCTTTCTTCGTTCATTCTTTGGGGTCAAGTATTTTTTTTTCTTGTTGCATAGAATCTTCCTTAATTTCCCTCACTTGTGTGAATGATTTAGACTATGGGCCCACTAGGAATCTTGTTGATTTGTGTTTCCCTTATCATAGTAGACGTTTTGGCTTGTTCTTCACTTAGAAAGTTCCTATTTCACTCATGTGAGCACAAGAGGACGGCTAGGGTTTTGCATGAAGGATATGATGGTCATTCCCCTAGGTGGCGGCAATATTCAAACATCTTAGGTTTTAGGAAAGTTTTCCATTCCCTTTTCTTTCTTGTTTGGATGTTTTGAGTGGAGTGTACACTATCATACTTAATTGTGTACATGGGATCATCCCTTAATGGTTTCTAAACAAGCATAGATGGCTCACATGTGTTTATCAAGTGTGTGTCTGAGGCTAGTTTAGGGAATTATTCCTTATGGGACATTTTAGTGTGTATGGGGCATGGGTGTACATGTTCATGACATGTTATAACCTTTTCTCATGTGACTTATACATGCTTAGCGATATTTACACATTTTTGGGTCCACATGAAATTAATAAAAATTTATATCTTTCATTTGACGCATATATTTGGCCCTTTGTGCATATTTTTGGCTTCACATAAAATCAATACAAATTTATAACTTCCATTTAGCTAAGGTTCTCTCCATTTTTCTTTCCTCATGTAGATTCCAGTGAAGCATATTAGGCGAATGAACCCTTAATTGGACAAATGAAATGAATTTTGGATGCCTAGATTAGTTGGGTGATTTAATTCATTTCATTTTTGTTCCTCAATTTTCTTCCCCTGAGTAATTTTTGATCAATTGAGGTAGCTAATTGATCCTTGAAATGAATTGGTCTCATTTACTCCTTATAATTCAATCATTTTATTTCATTTTGTACACATTTTTCAAGGTATTACATTTTTTCCTTGACCTAGGGTTTCAATCACTTGGCTAAAAGGTTATCCTTTCGAACCAACAACCCATATCTAGTTTCCAATACCACCTTTGTACTCTAGTAAATACTTTGCCTTTTAATACTACCTCTAGTTTTCTTGTAGAAAATAAGTGTTCTTCAACTCTGATCAGTTGTATGAGGTAATGGGACAACCTCCAGTTTTGTTAGTAAGATAGAGTCTGCTTAAATAATTGGTTTTTCTCGAACGCGATAACCCATCTCCCTTTCAATGTTTAGCTTTACTCAAGACAAGACTTACCCAATATCGGCTCAACTTGTAATCTTTGTATCTAAACAAAACATTTGAAAGCATATATATCTTTTAAAAATGATCTTTGTGATTCCAAATGATTTCAATTTCAAAAATTGGAGGTAGGGCATTTTAAATCAATTCAAAGTATGATTATTACCTGGTGAACTATATCCTATGCTCCTGACTCCTTATCTGAGTCAACTTTGTCTAAGTCTAGACACTCTCACCCAGTTCATCTACCGATTGAGCTTTGATACCACCTTTGTAACACCCTACCTCCACTTGCCAAAATTGTCTCGGCATGTTCGTGTCACATGCTTGCTCATTGGACATCTCTTTCTCTTTCGTGGGCCATCTCAGGATGTGGACGATGCCGAACTTAAAAATTTTGTGAATAGAAATTAACTAATTAAGTAACATCTGTTTAGAATTTCCCTGAATCATTCTAAATATTTAACTCATTATTTCAAATCAAATAGAACATGCATAAAAAATATTTCAAAAGGTTATGTGATTCAAACAATTGTTTGTTATTAGTTATGTTAAGGCAGAAAGGGTTACGCCTCAATATTCCATATCTAGGAGATGAGGTCAAATTCGAACCTTCAAACTTATCATCGATGAAGTGGGGTTAAATCCAAACCCTCAATTCACACCTCGAAAATACCAATTTTGAATATTCATGATGAAAATTTGTTGTCATGCTGATACATGTTTGATAATTTCTGTTTAATCTTTCATTAGTGATCAACAGTGGCATGATAAATTTAAGACAAAAATAACTAACATGTATTCATGGAAAGCATGTCATAGCATGGATTATATCATCACAATCATACATCATAAGATATAACTCCAAGCATGCATTTCTGGGCATGTTATGTATAGACATGGCATGTATAAATCATGGCATATTTCTAAGTTAGGCAAACAACCATACACATAAATACTTGAATCAAAATAATAAGATTAAATTTATAAATCACTTCCAACTTTTATGGCTAATCCTTCTGATCTTAGTATTCGGAGCCTTCTCAAGCCTTCAACCTTCTTTCTTTACTCAAGGAGAGAACAAGACAACTCTTTCTCTCTTGAGCTAGAAGAAAACTAAGAAGACAAAAAGAATGAGGATACTCTCCTTCTCTTGAGATAGGAGAGAACTAAGAAGAAAATGAAGAAATGAAGAATAAAAACTCTTTTTCCTTGAGAAGGAAAAGAGAAGAATGAGATGGGATGGTTTGAGGAGAAGAGAAGGGTATTATTTATAGACATCCTTAGCCCGTCACCTTATTCCATTATTCATATTTTAATATATATATATATATATATATATCGCACCACCCCATTCTACTACTCATATTTTAATATATTCCACCATCCCATTTCACTACTCATAATTTAATTTTTTTTGTGAAATTACTTATGGGATAATTAGCATAGTGGTATTTTTTTAACTTTCATGCGAGTTTACCATTTTTCCCCTAAGAGACAATATTATATTTCTACCCCTGCGTATTTAATGTGTTTTCACAATTTAATGAACTCGTTTGTATATTCTTAACATTCGAGAATTTTTCAAGCTATTACAATGTACCTTAGATAGTCAGAGCTGGTTCCGTTTGTCCATCCTCAATAGCAAACACTTGGGCCTGATTCTCTTTGCCCTGCTATTGCTACTACTATTGTCGGGGTTGCCTCTAGTGTGGTTGCTACTATCCACATCCACCTTGGTTCCTACCTTGACCACTATTCTACCCTTTGATCTATTTCTTCGTTCTTTGGTTCTAACGGTCCTTGGCAAAATGCCCCTTCGATCCACAATTGTAACCAGCTCCTTCTCTTCAAGCTAGTTGCTTGTTGACTCTGTCTTGTTTCTGCTGCCTTGGTGGCTGGTTATTGCTTTACATCTTTTAGTTCCCTTGGAACTCTTTGCTATTGTTTGGTCTCTTTCCCTTGTTTCTCAACTTCTGCTAAAAATTGACATCTAGTTCTATTAGTAGTGCTCTCTCCACTACTTCCATGTAAATCTTCAACCCATTGGATTCACCATTCTACAAATTTCAATTTTTAGGCCTTTCACAAACCTGTGGGCCTTTATTTTCTCATCCCTGATAAGTTCAAGTCCAAACTTGGCCAATTTAGTAAACTTGACCTCATACTCAGAAACAGTCATGTCTTTCTTAGTCTACTTGATGAACTCAGACTGCATCTACATTTGTGTAGCCTTTGGAAAGAATTCTTATAGAACACCTCTCTGATTTCTTCCCAGTTCATGTATCGAACATCGGTGTTTGGATTTGCCTTCAACGTCCAGTCGTCCACCACCAACACCTAGCTAGTCCTTTTAAGCTGATGTGTGGCTAATGCAACTCTGTGGGTCATGTGGCCCCTATCACGTCCATGTGTTCATTTAACTCTTCGTACTGGTGATTTGTAACCATACTGTCAGATGTACCATCAAATTGGGAAGGGTCGGTGGAGTTTCTATAACTCCATCAACATCGCTCTCCATTCATTGTCCTCAACTTCTTCCAATGGCTTTAGATGAGCTAGAACCTTTGGCATGAGCTTCAACTACTATACCTGAATCTGTTCTTGAGGTGGGGCCTATACCTATGGCTCTGGTGCCACCTGTGCTTGCATTTATGGTAGTGGCAATACTCGAATGATTTGCTTAGTAACCCTTCTGGTAATATCATCCTAAAACTCTGGAATTAACACAACCCAACTTGAGCCTCAATCTGATTAACTTGTGCTCCCTACCCCTGGGGTTCAAGCGGCCGATCTCATAGCATGTCTCTTGGATCCCAACATTTATTTACAACCAAAGATCTATTCAATCATTTTAAGGTCGATTATAAATACCCTTGCACATTAAATTGAATTCGTATTAATCTCGTTGTATTAACATGACTCTAAATTCATGTTTCTAAGGTTTTGTGAATTCAATGGTCTATTGGTTTATACTTCTAAGTCCACAATGACTTATTCATTTCTGGGTACAAGATTTGGTCTCAAAATTTAAAAACATTAATGACATATACATTGAGATTTTCCATATAGGCAAGGCATGTAAGCAAACAATCATACATACAGTCAGGCATAAATTATAACTGACACGCTAGCATAGAAAGATTCCAAACATTCACCCATGCCTCTGAGTTTGAGCGTCCCATACTACTCTTGCCCATTGCATAGACTTTTACTCAGAGGTCTCACTACACCCTAACAATTTCATAAGTGTCTCGATGTCTAAGGCTTCCCATGTCCCTCTACACTTGACCGTTCTATACTAGCCAAACATAGGGAAACAGGTTCGTCCAAAGTCACTGATCACTCACCAAACATGGTCCATCATTCTTGGAGTTCAAGATTTCTCCATATCCTCAAATTCCTATGTTTTCATACCACACAAAAATCAAAGACATAAGATCCTCTTTATCTCGTGTCCTAAAAGCTTTTATTTATGATCCACTATGCTACCTTGACAACACCCTAGTTATACCTAATGTCTTTCCCTAGACCTAAGTATGTAATGCCTCTACTGCCCAATTCCTTCATAGAATTGGTAGTTCATAGT
>JAJIYU010006782.1:0-20063 GCA_030144865.1 Tinospora cordifolia | reverse complement strand
TAGCGGTTTGTATGTTTCGTCTTTTTTTTTTAAGGTTTTGTAGGTATAGAGTCATGCATGGTTTAAAAAGTGATATTTGGGGGCCATTTCTTTTTTATTATTTTTTAAATTGTGGTCAAATTACCCAAGTACACGAGCCGTTCTCTTAAGTTCTTAACAGTGACAGCACCCATCATGTGTAAAATATAATATTCTTCAATTAAATATTTAATTCTTGATTTTCAAGGCATGTTTGAGAGTGTCACCAAATGTAGTCTATTAAAAATTATAAGTGTACCTCAATTAAAAAAATTATTTTTTATGTATAATATTCTGGTGTAAATTGACTTAAGTGCTTTTCTTTTAAAATAATTGTATGCCCATCAATTTTAAATTTGTAAAAACTCTAATTTTACCATTAACCAAAAGAGGAATTTTATTTGTGATTTTTTATTGTCAAACTTCATATTTTTATAGTTAAAAAAGGACCAGATAAGATTGGTATATACATTGATAGACAAATTTTTCTTGCTATTTCTTTTGTTAAACTTTTTAGATAAATCTTTATATGTTTTTTCTTTTTTCTTTTTCTTTTTTTTTTTGTCTTTTTCTCTTAATCCCCCTAGGGTCGACTTGAACCCATACAACAAGGTCAGTCACACATGGCTGACCTGAAGCATATGGGTCGGCCACACATGCTTGTGACAAGATTGATCCTCTTGTACATGGTTGGCCTTGTGTGGTCGAGCTTGTCAAGATTGAGAAATATATAAATAAAATAAAGCAAAACATAAAAAATTAAATATGGTCAGATCGGACAACTGTAGAGAACGAAAGAGAGTGAGTGCTAGAGAGAGAGCGAGAGAGAGAGAGAGAGAGACGTTGCGTGAGTGAAATAGATTGAGGGAGTGAGAAATTGAGAGGTTGATAGTGATTGAGAATCATTGGGAGAGAGAAATTGAAAGAAGTTTAAAAAAAAAATTGAGAAAGAGATTGTAGAAGAGGAAGTGAGAAAGATTTAGAGTGTATTGGTGAATTATTACTAAAAATTATTTAAAAACATTTTAGGTAATTATTAATATTTTTAAGGTATAATTAACATAAATTTGTTATAAAATGGTTTCAGCGGTAATTAAGGTAGACTTATAATTTAATTAAACTATATTTAATCGTACTGTTCGTAAAATATACGTAAGAACGCTACGTGAAGCACAAAATTATAATTAGTTTAGTGTTTTTCTTCTATGATAATTTGATATTTCAAACCCAAACAAATTTTAAAAGTGGGGAGAGACTTGCTCCCATCCACCATGCAACGATAATTTTGTTCATGCTCATTATAATTATTTTAAGCCCCTTTCTAAAGAACGGGCTCAGATGGGACTACCAACATTCTTTCCAATCAACAACTATTTTAAACCCATTCTATCTCCTTAACTTCCTATTAATCTACTAATATGTACGTTTAATATAAGAGAATGAATGAGTGAAAATAATAATAATAAGAAGAAGAAGATAATGAGGCTTAGAAGCACCAGAACCTCAGGAAAATCAGAATTTAATCCACTTGGCACGATTGTAATTCATCCCTATCAAGGATAAGATGTCACACTTAGACCACACAGTATAACCTAGGAAGCATATGTTACCATGTAAAGACCACACAGATAAAGCCGCAAACAACCAGGGATGCGACCTGTACTTATTACTTAGATACCCACAAATAATCTCAGGCACATCCGTCTTTATGTATTTACAATCCAAACACAAACTCATATTAGACCCTTCACACATATAGACTAAAAATACATAGCCTCTTCGGCAGATGTCGAAACTATGACTCAAAAAACTAAGGGATATATGTTGTTACTACATGCACCTTACACCTTACGCATGAAGCTGAGAACTATTCTTTCAAGTCTTGGAAGCTGAAACTGGTGGCTCCCCCTGATGAACTTGTTGATACAAAGAAGCAATCCGATTATATGCGTCCATTCTCTGCTGCAATAGTGAAATTAATATCGGAATATCATGAGTTACAAGAATATATAATGTGGTGTACATATTTACATCACTGATAAAAAAGTAATGTGCAACTTGCAATACATGTTCATTCATCCAATGGTTATAAGTTTATATTATAAAATTTGGTGTTCAAATTAAGATTTATGTGTAATATTGCTCATACAATAATGTTGCATTTTCTGTGACAAATATTACCTGTGTTTGACAAGCAAGGAAAGCAGACAATGGATCGGGCAGCACAGCAGCTGAAGAGGGTGGTAAGCGATCGCTTGTGCCATCCCAAGAAGCCATGGGCATGAATGTGGCTGCAGGGTTGAGGATGGGAGGTATTGCTGCAAGATTACGATGATGATGAGCAATGGGGTTCATGTCCATCAAGCCCATTCCCATTCCCATGCTCATTCGAGTCATTAGAGACATTTGAAGTTGTTGTTGAAGGGTCATGGGAATCATCATATGTGGCATGTTGAGCCTGCTCATCATTTGAACTTGAGCTTGCAGTTGCTTTATATACTCAATCACTTCGTCTAGCATTGACGCTTTATCTGTCTGAAGGAAACAAACCAAGCATATATGACAATTGAAATCTACAGATCATTCCCACAATAGCATCACATAGACATAAAATCTTACTACCATTGGCAGCCATAGCCACCAACTAATATATTAGTTTAGGAATTAGGATCTAAGAGCTAGAACATTCTTTACCACACAATATAGGACATTTCTTCTATGTCATGGTATGCTTAGACAATTTAACTTCCAGGTATCATTGTATGTGAGTTATAGTGATCCTGCAGTTCATCCTCCCTATTTTCTTTAATGTCATATAAAAGGAAAATTAGTGTGGCCAATTAAAAGGTCTGTTTAAATTATCAATCTAAATGATGATCTCTTCAATTTCCTTTTGTTTCGTTTGTTATATATATATACATATATATATGTTGAATATATTGAATACTGACCATGTGGCTTGCAAGGCCACCCAAGTCCCAGGAAGAAGTCTAAATCCTCCATGTAGTAGTAACATTCTCTAAGGCATATGATGAAGCCCAAGACAAACTTGTCTTAAAAACCTATTAATAGCTCAAGGGCCCATTATAAAGCTCAAAGTCCTATAGAAAGTGATTGGTATTAAACCACCACACATGGAAAATAAACTCCCCGAAAAGAATCAACACCTCATGATTGATCAAAATGTCTTTAATCATCAAGCCAAGTGGCCAACAAGACCACATGCAGGATAGGATAGTTCATGGTCACAATGGAGATGGAAAGTACAACCTTTATAAAATGATAATGAACTCTATTTGCACTCGAAACAATTATGTAGCGCTAGATTTAGAAGCAATGATCAATTTAAGCTAATTTCTAAATTTTTACCGTCTAATTTTCTAAAGCCAATATCGATAACAGCTTCACGCACTAAGTGCACCTTTTTTAAATCTATAGACAAAAGGTCTTTTAATTTTATTCCTATATTTTTATTTTGGAAAAAAAATGGAAATTATGTATAAAGTAAGCTTGAAACAACCATAAGCACCACAAAGCAGTAGACCCCAGTTCTTTGCAGTGTTGACAATGGGATCCAGACTGTCCAAGAATGCGGCTAGAAGCAAATCTAAGGAAATTCATTGCTCGATCCTGTTTGGTTTAATAACTTTAGTACAGACAGAACATTAACTAAGAAGGCAAAAGGATTGCTTTCTTCAGCATTTCAACTTTAACTTTTTTTCTCAAAGTCATTTCATACCATATCCCCTTTAATGTGGTGACAAAGTAGATTATTTCAGGTGTTATATAAAAAGAAATAAAGAATGAACAAAGACAACAAGAATGAAATAAATCACAATTATAATTAATCGGGTATTCAAATTGGAGCTATTGACTTGCTTATATATATTCTCATTTAACTAGTTATAGTTATGAAAGGAAAATTGCTAATATGACATTAAAAATGCACATCCAAAGTATGCAACACTGTCAAAATCATTGAATTACCTTGAATCATGTACCGACACGTGATCTTCGGGAATCTAATAGCGTACGTAAGCGGTGAACATATTTCAATTGTATTTATCAAATGCTAATGTAATACTCGAAAAATAGAATCATTATAATCAATTAGAAGAAATAAAGCTTTCCCATACACCATTTTTAGAAACATTAAAACAAAATTTCATAAAAAACAAAAGAGAGGAAATTTCAAGAACATCAACTTGCATGAATTCAAGAACCACTAAATTGTATCCATCAATTACTTTGTTTCTTCCACACGAGAAAATATAATAAAACCTGAACTAATGAAATTCCCTTCTAGAGGCTACTTTGCCTCTTGCCCCGCTGTCACATACGTTGTGTGGAAGGTTAAACAATTTTAGCAACTCACACTTTCACAATTACTTCTTTTTTTGTTTTTTTTTTGTTTTTGAGACTGGTATCTTTCCCTTATGATCCAACTAATCTATAGAGCTGCCACCCACCCACAAGGCAAGGACTTGGAAGATCTGAGGCATAACACAAGCCCACCCCTCTTGAGAAGTTTGGAGAAGCTCGAGGGAGAGGGTTACAGTTTCACAGTTACTTGAAAACGAATAAGGGTTTAGTTGGTGTTTTTGCGTTGAAGAGACATACCTTACCCTTATAGTATCATCTTCTCCAATCACGAAAAGCAACGTGTATGAGAAAAGCAGACAACATTAAATACAATTGACATAATTGAACATCTAACTTCATGTGATTGAAGGACAACAGTACCATAAAAGTGTGTTGATCTCTCTCCACAGCATAAAAACTGAGCCCTTAAATGATACTTGCAAGTTCACTTAACTCATAATTTTTAGAGATGAATTAGAAAAGATATATATATATATATATATATATTATTTAACTCAAAAGCAACACCCAGTTGCCAATCAATAGAATTACAATAATAAAAAGATATATATAGCTACTTCTAATGCAATTAGTTAAAGATTAGGTTTAAGTTGGTATATTTTATAGGACGCGAATCCATATGTAATTCACCCTATGTAATTACAAAAAGGAAGGCCAAATAAGTGGTATAGTTACAGTGAATTATGTAAATTATACATACATACATACATATATATGTATCAAGATCTAAAAATAGATACGACTCTAAGGTCCCCAAATACACAGTGGAGACCACCCTACTCGTGAAGTGTTACATAAATAAAAGAATCTATTTGTGGTTGCTGATTTCTGTCCCCCAAATCAAAAAATTGCCCTGTCAAGACAACATCAAGCAAATGGGTTTGTGGCTGAGGACCATCCACCCAGTATTTCCCCACTCCATTTTCTATCTAAATATTTCTTCACCACTAAAAATATCAAGATATGTTCTTTCTTCTACTGTGATCAATCAATTTTAATGACATCATTTTCATAGCTCACTGTATAATTAAAACAATCATAAATACCCACCAGAATAGAAATTATTAATAAATGATATAGCAATCATACCTTGCTGGAATTAGGGACCAGCTTCTGCAAAGTCTTCATCTTTTGGTTGATCTTATCTCTTCTTTTCTACCAAAAGGTGATATTGTGTTTTTCAGCGAACAAAGAGAAAAAAAAAATTATAAATTTTGATTCCCACCAACAAAGAAAGTAACTACCTTTCTAACTGTATTAACTGTATTTTCTTATAAAATGAATTTTTTTAAAAAATTAAAAATAATTTAAACAAAAAAAAAAACTCACACGTTCGGACTGGTTATGAATTGCTGCTGCTCTACTCCTCTTCGTTGAAACTGAAGATTTCCCATTTTGCCCTTTCTTCTTATCTTCCTCAAATCCTGTCTCCCTCTTCTCCAACCCAGTTCAAACAAACAAAAATTATGTCAACAAAAATTAAAATATACAGAGAGAATGATGTACGTACGTGGATCACGTGCGTAAATGAGGTTACTTTTCACCTGCGGTCTGCTGTGAGCAACGGAATCGTGATCGTCGACCGTTGTCGGCTTTGTGTAAGAGGGCGAGGGGTTTCCGGCGGTGGTATTATCCTGTGAACTCCCAAGCGACGTTGAACCAAACCCAGCGTCAAGTTCGAGGTCACACGTGTCAAGAGTCACCTGCCTACTATCTCCACCGAACGTGGCGCTTGCGCTGGCACTTTGCTCTCCTAAGCTAGTTGGCACTCGTGCTGCCCTCGCACGCTTCGCGCCTCTACCACCTCCTCCTTCCAGCTTCCCCTCGGTCTTCCCCCGCTCTATCGTGGCATCTCCACTGCACGACTCCACACGTGTGGAACAGCCCCCGCCGCCATTACTAGCAACGCCGAGTTTCGGCGTTGGATCCGGCACGTGCCGAGACGACTCGCGGACCACGGAGCGCTTGTGGGCGGCGGAGGAGGAAGGAACCAACGCGTCCATGGCCAGAGGAGAGGCGGGGGCGGCGGCTGCAGCGGTGGCGCGGTGGTGGTCGAACCATGGAACAAGATCAACGGCTTCGAGAGCGATCTTATTATTAGTGGTGGCTTGGTTGACGATGGACTCAAGCGTGTCACCCGCACGTGGCTTGTCCCATGTGGTGGTGGTGGTGTTGTTGTACTTGGTGGCTGTGATGGTGGAGAAGGGTGGTGATTTTCCAAGGGCACGAGGCGGACCCAGACCGTGCATCGCCAGCTGCCCGTTCTCCCATGTCAGCTCCGCCACCTCGTAGTCCAACCTGCACCACCGACGACCACGACCAATATTAGATTTAGATTTAACATATAAGCCTCTCTTTTTTTTTTCGCAACAACAGAAATTAATATATGAACAAGGGTGGAGCAGGAGGAGGAGGGTATGTGGGGAAGCGTATTATATACGTGGAGATGTTTGGAGGGGTGGCGTAGGGAGGGAAGGTGAGCCTGGAGGAGTTGGGCGTGTCGTCGAGATCCCAGCTTGGAACGCACTGGCTCATCTTGATTGTGGGTAGTAGTACTGGTGTTGCAGAACAATCTTGTACTAAAGATATAGTTCAATGGAAGCGACTTACTTCTTGTAGTAATACTGATAATAAAGGAAAGAAGAAGAGGAAAAAAGGGAAAAGGAAGAAAATGAAGAAGAAAAAGAAAAGATTGGTTTTGTGTGGGTTTGGGTGGATCACTTAATTTAGGCTTTGCTTTACCCTTTATGCCTAAAAGGAGGTAAAAAAAAAAAAATGGAGAAAGCGAAAATGATGAGAGTTGGGAAATAAGGAAGTGGCAGGTCTGGGCAGAAGAAGGGAAAAAGATGGAAACAAGGACAACAGAGCGAGGAAGCGTTCGAGGTAGGGCATATAGATATAGGTGAAGCGCGTGTAATAACTAGTCACTGCGACTTGATAAGGGGCTATTCCATCGAAGGTGGGGGGGCTATTTGAGGAAGATAGGAGATTTAGTTATAATAAAAAACATGTAGAATCAAATGAAGCGGGACACATGGAGCCATGGAGGACAAAGTGGGACCCTTTTGTCCACTTGCTCTCCCACAGGACGCATATATAGCCCTTTCACTCCCAAGTCCACCCTTCCGCGGAATATCATTAATCTAATCATATGATTAGTTACGTTATAAAAATATATATTAGAAACTTTCATGACTTACCAATCATTAAAAGTGTGTTTAACTTTTTTTTTTTCCTTCTTTGTTTATGTAATACATTTGTTTCAACTCCCAAAGCGAGTATAAAATACAGTATAACTTTTTTTAAACTTTTGCGTTTGTTATTTTGTGTCATTTTTTTAACCGTTAGGTGTGTTGTTTTGTGTCAACTCCCATGGGCACTCGAGTAATATTACCGTTCCATAATGTTTTGGAGATAAATCAAGATTAGGTTGTGCCCTTAAAAATTCATGACTGAGGTCTAACTATTTTTAAAGTTAGGGTATCAGTTATGTTCATTTGAATATGTTGAGGTGGTACTCAATGGAGCGTCACCTTAGTAGCAGAGCGTTGAGCACTCAGTGTAGACCGAGCGCTCAACGCTCTAATTATTATATTTTTTATTTTATTTTTTAACTAACGTGGTCTCATCTGCCCAAACGCTCGGTGTAGACTGAACATTTGGGCATAAAGGATGCCCTTAGACTAGATATCATAATTTAATCAATCTATTTTAGTCAATCAAATTAACTGCTTACCTTTTTTCTATATTTTGCAGTTAATAATATATTCAAAAGATTATATTTTTATTTCAACTCTAATTTAAGATACGTTAAAAAAAAAAAAAAAGATAACAAGATCTTTGCAACATATCGTGAATCTTCTTAAATAAAAATTAATATAACATAGTTGTGATCATTTAAGATAATTAATTAATAGGTTAACTAAATCACTTATTTGCGTCCAAGTTAAATAATTAATTATTAATATATTTAAAATAGTCATAATTTTTTTTAATTTTAACTTTAATTTTTCTTTTTGAACTTATTCTGAATCACTTAAATTAGAGTTAATATAAGAAACGTATAGTTATTTTAAATGATTAACTAATTAGTTAACTTGATCACCATCCAACGTTAAGTCAACAAATTGATGAGCAATTTTAAATGATCATAATATTCTCGTTTCAGTTTCAATTTGTAGCGAGTGTAAACCTGTTGAAAGAAGAAAAAAAGATCTTGCTAATACATCTTAAACCACTTATATTAAAGCTAAATTTAGAAAAGTATAGCTATATAAAGTAATTAATAAATTAGTTAACTTATAACTCATCCGTGATTGAGTTAATGTGATACCCTAAATTCTTTGTACTCAATTAAATGAAATTTATCATTTATTCAGTAAAATTTGGGTGCAAAATGAAACCGAGCTCATTTCAGGGCTAAATTTGGCAGGTTCCAAAACTCTTATTTAGTGCCCCTTAGGGACCCAAAATAATTTGAAATGAAGTAAGATAACATGAACCAACTAAGGGGACGACATATCTAAATATTAGAACAATTGGTCAAGGTTAGGTTTTTTACTTGCTAAACAACCTTCAAGGGGTCCAAATTAGAAAGAATTGTCATTTAGTGTACTTCGGAGGATCGAAATGACCAGAAACAAAATAGAATGGCATGAACTAATAAAATGAATGAAATATCCAAAAATCAGAACAATTAACCAAGATTTGAATTTTCATTTGCCTAGTGACCTCAGTGGGTCTTAAATAAGGAAAGTGTTTAGAAAAATCACCTAGGGCCAAACTATATCTTAAAATATACATTAGGTTCATGTGATTTCAAAACTATAGAATATAAATTATAATTCTATAGAATATAAACTCATGAAGTCATGACCACCCCCACTTGATTGTGTACACTTAAACCCACTTAAGCCAAAATCGGCCCAACCACATACATGTGTGTGTACACACATGTGAGTAACTTTATTTAGATAGTTTCTTGGAACCAAGATGAGTATCTTCAATTATTATATGGTGTCCCCTTAAATTTGATATTGTATACCCGTACTTGATGTCCAAGGAATAAGAAAATGGGAAAGTATTCTTTGTGTGTTTGTGTAATAAATAAGCAAGGAAACTAAAAATGAAAGTTGTTATGAGCACATAGGGGACGTCCCATTTGAATTAGAATATGATTTAAACCTCTTTTGTTTTCACACATAGTTAGAAAACAAGATTGTAATCATATCTTTTGAGTTAGAAAGTCATAGTGGTCTCATTTGCCAACCATGAGCACACTTACCATCTTTATCCAAACCATTCCCTTTATATATAGAAACTTGCCCAAATTTTTGTGAGCTTCCCAAGCTGTCCAAGGCTGCCCTAGGACATCTCATATGCTCTCATGAACATTTATATAAACCCCCTTGCTCACTTTCCTCTCATTCCAAAGCAAAGAGTTGACACTTCTCTCTTTATTTGTTCTTGCCCTCTTCTTCGTACCTCTTCTCACCCTCTTTTTTCTCTTGTGTGAGAAGTTCTTATTTCAGTATTTAGAGAGTTGTTGAAGTAGTCTTGTTGATAATTTAAAATTTTGAAAGTGGTTGATAAGGCGAACTTCTGCCGAATTCAACAAAAACTCGAATTAAGGTGGAGAGAATTTCTTGAACTTCTACTTTGCTCTTTCAAATTTTTAGCATGTTCATGTTTGTTTAAATTCTAATTTTCAACATGTCTTATTTTAGTTTTAGCATGTGTAATCATATTTTAATTTTAGTTAGCATGTTTTTATGTTTTAATCACTCATAAGAGCATGTCATGTTTAGAATCCATGTTTAGGATTTAATTCAATGTTTCAAGCATGCAATGTAATATTTTCATGCTTTCTTGGTTGTTTAAAATTTTTATATTTACATTTTAAATGTCTTTTATAATTATGTAATTCTTAAATATAAGAAATTAAAAATAAGAATCACGTACTGTCATAGTGACCTGTATGGGTGTTATGGGTGTTCTTAACACATGCTTGGAGTGTGTGGTTGCGGGACGCAACTAAGGGATACTTGGTATGTTGCATCCAATGGAAAGTGACAAAGAAATGTCTTTTCACCCTAAAGAGGGGTATCTAAAATTAAGAACGTCAAAGGAGTAGAACCACTTTCAGTCTTAACATCAACTACAACCAAAAAGTTGTTTGGATCACTTAATGCATGAAAAGTGTTTGAATTTTGATGTGCTATAGATTTGAAATAGTAACTTAGTTGTTTAATGAATGATCCACTGGGCTATGTGCTCACCCTTTCCTTTTATTTTTTAGAAAATTGACTTGAATTATGAAGGCCATGGATATTAGATTATTTCTAAGTTTTGAAAGTTCTATTTTAAGGGCATGTTGCCCAAATTTTGAATTTAAGACTTTCGTTGACTTTTATTTAAGTTTTGAAAGGTATGTACTCAAGTTTTGATTTAAGAATGTAACTTTCTTTATTTTATTTGAATAAATAAAGAGTTTGAAGTATTTTTTTATCTAAATGTATAGCCTTATTGAATTGAAATTTAATACATTATGATCTATCCATGAACGTTTTTAATAAGTGTTTAAATAAAGAAATTGAGATACAAGTTGTATAGTTGTAAATGTAACATAAGACCCAACCCACCTTGTGGTTGAGCTTAAACATGTTTCTAAGGAGTTGGGGTGTTACAGTTAATCAATCATTTAACAAGTTTAAATAATCATAACTTTTTATTCTAACTCCAATTTGAACAATTAAAATTTATTAGAATAAAGGCAAAAAGAAAATTTAATGCATCATAAATCGCTTAAATCTAAGTTAAGATGGCAAAGGTGTAGTCATTTGAAGTAATTAACTAATTGTTTATTTATTTTAAATTGTCTTAACTTTCTTTTTTAAATCTAAATTTGAACAATTCGCGATGCATTGTGAAGATAATAAAAGATCTTTCAATGTAAAAAAGATACTTTGCAAATAAAGCTTGAAGATTTACACCTCCTATAAAGTGCAATAATCTATTCTAACAAAGCTAGAATTAGGAGTGCACCTCACTAAAGCAAATATAGGGGAGCATGAAAATCATTCCTTTTCCTTCTAATTTTCATTGAACTTTTTCTCCTCTTCTCTAGGCTCCCTGATTCCCAACGAAAACCTAATTCTCTTGTCTGCAAGCAATGGCTCAACCTACAGCGTTGCCTCCTCTACTCTCTCAAGCTTCTCAATTGCATTTTCCTCTAATACGATCATCTCCTTTGTTGATTCCCCAATCTCACTGACCTCGACGTCATTCACACTTGCATCTAATCTCATGGAAATTTTGGAATCTTGTTGACTCACAAGTTGGTTTCGTCTGTCTTCATGCTAATTCTTTAGGGGTTCCATTCATTCGCTATTGTCATTCTTATTATTGTTGTTGTTGATTGGGGAGATTCTCTTTCCCCTTTATGAATACACCCCAACTTAATCATGAAAACTTCCCGAGCAAGCAATTAACTCAATTCTCACTTGCAAACTGTGTGTGTTTATCGAATTTTTACTTAAAACTTGAGATAAAGGATGTGGCCAAGAAGTTTATTCATAAATGGTTAGTGCTTGAGTTGAAGTTACAAAAATTTGCCAAGTTTGCACTAATTTATGCCTAATTGGTCATTTAACAAAACTTAATCTATGGAACTTGGTAATGGATTGAAGCAACTTCAAATGTTAGAATCTTTAGTTTCCCTTCTACTTCCTTTGAAGTGAGCAAATGGCAAAGGACATAAATTAAACTTGTTTTAGCCAATAAGAATAAGGAAGTTATGCTGTTCAGATGAGTAATTGTTCTAGTTTAAATGCTGTAAACAAAATGAGCACAGGTAGTTGCTTTCTACCTTCCCATTCACTGGCTACACCAACCCATAGAGTTCTTCTGTCCTAATTAACTATATAATTATCACGTTTTTATTTCTTTGAATGGAAATGATTTTCCAAATCACCGTGGATTACTTGGGCGGGTCCTAAATTTTGTTGTCTCACCAGTCATGTCATAATTAAGATTCTCTTCATGAATGCTAGCAATAGTTGCTTAAATTGGATTTTGGAAGTTAATCTAAGGATCATTTTTATGTGCACGAGGGTGAGATTTCTATCCTTGGAAGGATGCCCGTCATTAACGACAGAAGGTGTTGAAACAGTTGTTTTGTCGTGGGTAGAGCTTCAAAGGTTAGAAGTCACCTCCTGCAGTCATATAAGAGATATCGATGTCCCACCTGCTCATAATTTCTATGTTGTTTTCTGTCCCTAAAGAGTTCACATGGCGACCTGACTCCAGATCTTTTCTCTTGTCAAGTCTATCAGGGATCGGAGTGGGAAAGAAAGGTCGTAGATTTTTCAAGAGAGCGTGAAGCCATCTCACACACTGATGCCAAGTATCTGAGCCTTTGTTTTATATACATTTAGATGATTCATAGAGAGTATGCAGAGTTATTCAGTAGGAACACACACTGAATAATCTGTGATCTTTCCCTTTTTCCACTTGATACGAATATGAATTTCCCTTCGCCCACTTTTAGCGTGTGATTAGCAGCTTCTTCTCACAAGTATCGTCTCTAAAGAAATCTTCATGCATGTTTTCAACTCCGTTGCAGTCTTCACATCTCTCTCTCTCTCTCTCTCTCTCTCTCTCTCTCTCTCTCTCTCTCTCTCTCTTTTCTTTAGTACAAGAGTCCTGCAATTCCTGGCATCAAATGCTTATCATATTATATTTTAGGTAAGGGGTCTTCTCAAAATTGACTTCCAGTACAGCTTTGTCGTCAACGTGTTCGTGAATGTCTCCACAGGTCAATGAAACATTTCTTTCACAACCAAATACCCAGGGTGGGCCGATACTTTTTTCTTGCGCGCATGGATGAATATTATCATCTCCTTTCTAATTTCTAGCAAAGCGCCAACGATGTTTTCAAGGTTGCTTTCTAGGGGTAGTTTTAAGACGCAGAATTAGATAAAATTGAATTAATTTGTAATCAAATCTTGTGTTTAGATAGGATAACTTAAAATAATGTTATTGGGCTCACTTTCTTATAATTATAGGCTTAATAATGGTAGAATTGTTGAATCTTGTATTTACTTTTTTTTAATTTTTTAATTTTATTTTATTTTATTTTATTTTATTTTTTGCAAAACTCCATTTTTCAACCTTCCAACTAGATTTTTTTTCCCCAAGTAGCAAATTTAGATCTATAAATTGATGGAATTGTTAACTCCTATAACAATTATGTCGATTCAATTGTTGTAAACCAGATTTTTTTTTCTTTTTGTATTATATAGCAACATCAATTGATTTGGCTTTCTACTACTACAAATTGTTGGTTTTGTTTTATCTTCATTTTATAGTTATCTTTTGTTTCACTATGTTAAGTTTTGGAATTGGCATGTTTGGTGTCCATTTCGATTGCCTTTCTTTAATTGTTCTGGAATTATCTAGTGTGTGATTTATTTCCTCCTTTAAAGATTTTCTATGTTCTCCAATATTATCTCTATAGTATATTTCTCAAAATTCCTTAATTGGAGCAAACGGTCTCTACTTACCATGTTTATCATCTGGTTTCTTTTGATTGCTGCCAACGGTTATTTATGTTCCTTTTTATTCTTCTTCATCCTTGGTTTAAGAAATGTTCCTTTGTTCCTCGTTACTAGCTACAGGTTGCTTTTAGAAATTGTTCTTGTTTTTGGAAACTATGAAATTGCTAGAATCGTGCTGTTGGAGAAAGTTACAAGCTATACGATGCGTTTTGGAAGTAACAGATTTCTGGAGATCTATTTTCTCGTAGTTTGTGCCAACAGTATCGCTTCACAGTTCATCTCACAGTCTGCCCATAAATCTTCTATGATTCCGTTCTGCCATAGAAAAATGTCGGACTGATGCCTATTTATTTAGGGTCGTTTGCAGACTTCATTATCACTAAGAATTAACTGTGAGGAAGTAAATTGTATCTTGATTCTTGTAATCGTGTTTAAGTGATCCCTTGTGAACGAGTGCAATTACATCTGTTAGATTGGAGAAGGTTGTGTAGAGATTGCCTGATAGTCTAAAGTGTATTAGTGGCTCGGTTCCAAGAGTGTTAGAGGTTTAAGGTAGTATGTAACTGTTGTAAGAAGAAGGTCTCTTACTGTGAAGCAGTGTGTAATTCTCTAACCTTAGTGAAACCTCTTTTTCGGGCAAGGCCCCGCAGACGTAGGCTGTTATGCCGAACTGCGTTATCAATTATTGTGTGTTATCATCTGTTTATTTATGACTCTTATTTTTTTCACACTAAATAACCATTTTTTTTCTTTTTAATCTCTTTTAATTTATTTTTTATTTTATTTTATTCTATTCTATAAAAATAATCTTATCATATTTTATGCATCAAACATACCTTTTGAAAAAAATTGCATAACGCCTAGGTAGGTAGCAAAGAGTTATATAAATATTTTTATCTTTTTTTTTATGAAATGCTTTAGAAACAATTCTCTCTCTCTTTTTTTTCTAAAAATAAACCTCAGAAACATTTTTTAAGTTTAGCTATTTGATTAAGAAACATTGTCATAAAATTTTTCACACCTATTAACAAATAGACGTATGTTATTGAACATTTTTTCTTTTGGCCTAATGCATAAGATAATTTTTCATTTTATCAATATTTTGAGTAATATATTATGAAACAAGTGATCCACCAAGGTATTGGCCAAATAATTCGAAAAATGGCTCGTGATCAAGGTCATGGGTTCAATTTCCAAGCTTTTCGTTGAGCATTTTCAACAAACTTCTTAAGATGGTAGGTTTGTTTTACAACTTGTGTCTCTCAAATCTTGATTTGTGGTTGAGCGGGGTTGCAATAGATTAGTCAGATCATAAGAGAATGATACCACAATTTCAAAAAGTAATATGGCATGAATTATTTTTATTATCAAGATGTTCTAAAAATAGTGTTGCAGTGCATATCATGTTTGTAATCAACTCTTGCATTGAAATAAAATAAAAGAAATGAAAAAGTTAAACGCTTACCCTCAAAATACTACAACTTGGGCATTGCAGGGTTTGGAGACGGAGACATTTTCTAGGTGGGTCCAAGTGAAGAAGATGCGTTCAAGGTCTTGTCTTGTGCAAACTTACAAGCTATCTAAATTAGCGTCTTCTTGTCATTATTATTAGAATATTTCCATAAATATAATTTTCATGATCATAAAACATATTTTGAAATAACTGGAGTCACTATAATCAGTTAATGAACAGTATATAGAATGATGTGCAGCAGTAAGTAAGATGCAGTGAATTAAATAAATGGCACATATAAATTGGTTACGTAATTCAACCAACAAGCCTACGTCTGTGGGGCAATGCCTAGGGTAAAGAATTTCACTATCGTTTGCAAAGTACACTGCTTCACAATAAGAACAATAGCCTACTACAATACACCCCAAACATGAACCTTCTTGACGTCCTTACGTCCTGAAGAACACTGTCAGACTCAAACAGTCTCTCAGCCTACACGACAGTCACCACTGTCTTACTAAAGCTTACTAAAGATAATATAACACCTTCTTTGATCACTCAATAAAACAGAAATAATAACAATATAGCTTTCAACTCTCAATACACCGATTCACACATGTATAAGCAATGTTTTTCTTTGTAACTCCAAGTGATGATGAAAGCTTCAATTGCCTCTATATATAAAGGCTTTAGTGCAAAACCTTTCTTCAATGGACAAAAAATCTGGGCGACTTGCTAGGCATACTGTGAGATCAATTGTGACGCGATACTTTGAGCATAGTTGTCGGGTTCATAGATTTTCAAAAATTTATTTCTTTCCAAGAGCAGCAACGTTCTTCTACGTCTTTCCTTTTTTCTTTAAATATGAGCAGACTGTGATCTCTTAAAGAGAATGATGGACCTACTCATTTCTAAATGTATTGTATAAAGATTTCAAGATTTCATTTTAGAGATAGCAAATATTGCAGGTTTTAAGAAAAAAACCACTAATCCAAAAGAAAGTCATTTTTTTGCAATCAGAAAATTTCTGAAAAATCATAAACTTTGTGAAAAATTAGAGAGAATTAATATTATAGAATCAGAAACTTACATACAAATAATAGTAGAAACATTCCATGAGGTTTTAAAATTAGTTCCACCGATACTTATAGGATTGCACTATTTCCATTCTTGCAATATGCCAGTTTCCAATCATAACGGTTTACTATATTCAGTTTTCAAAAGGAATCCAACATCCAATATTCTTTTTTCTGAAAACTCAAAGAAATATCAATATTGAATATTTTGTTTCCAAAAAGATCAATATTCAATTTTCCAAAATCAAAATCTGTCATTAGTAATTTTCCATTCTTGAAGCACTAGATACAATTAATGTTATTTCTAGATTTAAATGACAGTAATAGCTCATGATATTTACTTTCCAAAGAAGCAATATTTCATTTTCTACAGGCATGAATTAATCTAAATTTCTTTTCAAATTATTGCAAGTACCAAAAATGTCAACTAATCAATCACATGTATACACACGATTCCTAACAATCTCCATCTTTGACATTGTTTGATGAAAAACACAGGAGTAAATAATAAACAGAGGCAAATAAACACACATCAGCAGTAAGAAGATATTTTTAGATATCAAAGTTTTGAACCACTTGAGCAAATAGAACAAAAACAAAACAAGTGAAATTGAAACATATACCTACCTACATCTAACTAATTTCTATTCTAAACTAAATGTCTTCTAAACTGAATGTCCTAGCATCTAATTGTTCCACAATTTCCTCTATTGTCTCATATAATGTCAAAGAGGATCTTCATCAACAAATTTGTGAAGGATGGATTGAATGTGGAGCTATTCAACGGTGATGTATGCCAATCGTGCTTTTAGATATCCTATATATCTTTGGCGGTCTGTAAATTCAACAGGGGCTTTAGCAGAATTGGTGGCCTGGGGTATACTGGTCCACTGCACCTCAATGTCTACTTGTTGCATCCCATCTAGCAGCTTTTTCAATATTCAAATCTCCCCCTAAACTGGTATCCTGTCAGTTATAGGAATCTGAACTTTGTACTTGCTAATGAGGTAACCAGTAATCGTACAAGAGAGCAACAACTTGTTGTAGCTTGAAACAAAATCAGCTATCTTGACTATAGAGTCAAACATAATCAACCTTACATTGATGGGGTAACCAGTCCTAATGGCATAAAGTAGAATTGCACGATTATGGTACACTGTTGAATTATCAATTGTGGGCATCCAAACATGCAAAGATAGTCAAAATAGAATAGAGTATTTGACTGTGGTGAGAGAAGCTTTGAGGCCATCAGTACCAGACCATGTCCCATTAGGGTCTCCTATGAGGACGCAAGCCACTTCATCCATATTTATATCTATATCAAATGAATTTTATGGGTCATATTCAATAGAGGTAATACCAAGGAAATCAGTGGGGTCTGAAGGAGAAAAGGAGATGACTTGACTGAAGACATAATTCACATGATGCCAGAGAGATTATGGATTAGTGACATCGGAAGAGAGACTTGCATAAAATTCTTTGACCAGAGATGGAGAATAAAAAGAGTGACAGGTGACAGAATTCAAAAACTATCGTTTCTCCTACAGACAAACCAAACCAGCCATAGCAAAATCAGACCAATTGATGATCCTTTTGACCAAAAAGGATTTTGATTGAATTCGGGACCACAGAGACTTTTTAGACAAATAAAAAAAAGAGAACTCTTGGCATCAGATGTTTTGATTTTGCAGACATTAGCTAATCGAAGAATTGAGGCAAAGGTTGGTTCATCACAAGGAAACTGTGTATGAGGCTGAAAGGACTTTGCACTAGAATCACGAAGAGGTTGGGCCATATAGGAAGCATCCACAATATCACTAGTGGGAGTAGGAGTGGGTCTAGGAGAACCCCATTCTGTGACAGTAGCCGATGATGAATGTGGTGTTGGCTTGGTGGTCTTGACTCTTGATACACAAGTTTTCTTAAAGGCACAAGGAACATATGATGGTTTAGGTGTTGGTGCCCTAACTGACTATTTTTGTTTCTCGACAGATGGTTGTGGGGACAAGGAGATGTCTGAGTGACAGGATCATCGTTGTGTGGGTTCAAAGAACCCACATCTTGACTAGGAAGAGAAACAGAGGATATTGGAGGATTCAAACTTGATTTTGATCCACTATGAGGTCGTTTTGATGAAGCCTGATGAATCTGAGACATTTGACCCAACACGTTGGCTATCGGGACATTGTCACATGACGAGTCTGAATCAAAAGACACTAAAATAGGAAGAACAAACTTTCAGGCCATCATTTTTAATCTTTGAGGTTTCAAATTGAACTCATTAGAGAATCATACCAGAAGCATAGATTCTCTACCTGACCTGAACTAAGAAGAAACCATGGTGCTTCAAAAAGACGATGAATCAAGACAGAGTAGGGAAACAAAGAATGAGGATGTAATAACCCAATTCTTAACAAATAAAGAGAAAAAAAAAGAATTGCAGTTCGCACAAGGACCGCGGTCCTACGTCCCCAAGACTTGTAAAAATGGTCTTCGTCAAGATTGCGGTCATACTATTAAGACAGGGTTAAGACCATGGTCCTGCAATTAGGGCACCCTAAGACGTGGTCCTCTGAGCAATGATCACAATCCTGCGATCAAAAATTAGAAATGGAAGTTAGGGCATCGACATGTTTGTGCGCAAACCCTACTCTTTTAATTTGGATATATATATATATTAGAATGTGCACAGAAACCCTAATTCTCATTGTTCACTTGCTTTCCGTTCACTTTGCAGTGCCCACAGTACTCACCTTGTTCACAGAATCCTAAGAAATCACAGCCGTTGCGAACAAGCTCTTCACCTCTCCCACGTCCTGAGATAGTCTCTAACTAATTCTCTATCATTCCCTGATCGTCACTTAATCCAAGAAACAAGGAAAAGAAATCCACAGAGATAATGACGGAAAATAGGCTTTAAAAACCTCAGATCTGTTCCAAGATTCGTTACGAGGTAAGAAGTGATTCTCAAACCACCCGATCAGTTCTGTGTTATGTCTGTTTATGATTAAAGTAGATGAAATACCTTCTAACACCCATGTAAACTTCTATGATGTAAGAGAAATTAAGGTTACTCGCGAGAATATTAGGAGGCAAACAAAAGGGACACCAAACAAGAGGTATAAGAGATATCCTACAGTCATATAAGAGATATCGACGTCCCACCTGCTCTTAATTTCTATGTTGTCTTCTGTCCCAAAAGAGATCAAATGGCGACCTGACTCCAGACTATTCTCTTGTCAAGTCTACCTGGGATCGGAGTGAGAAAGAAAGATCGTAGATTTTTCAAGAGAGCGTGAAGCCATCTCACTTTGACATTGATGCCAAGTATCTGGGCCTTTATCTATATACATTTAGATGATTCATACAGAGTATGCAAAGTTATTTTAGTAGTAATGCACACTGAATAATCTGTGATCTTTCTCCTTTTCCACGTGATACGAAGATGAATTTCCCTTCACCCAGTTTTAGCATGTGATTCGCAGGTTCTTCTTACAAGTATCATCTCTAAAGAAATCTTCATGCATGTTTTCAACTCCATTGCAGTGTGAACATCTCTCTCTTTCTCTCTAACTC
>JAJIYU010006781.1:0-20081 GCA_030144865.1 Tinospora cordifolia | reverse complement strand
TCAACGACATTTTCTGAAGAAGATAATATGTTCTTAAGGAAAATTTTCTTAACAACTTGGTGGCTAAGAAATTTTTTAATGAAATTTTATATTATTTTATTAAAAATTAAAAAAATGGTTATGAAGGCATCAGTAATACTTTAAACCATCTACGATTTAATATACCATTTTACTTATTATATTATCTCTCATAATGTTTGATGTTTATTAAATTGTACCGAAACTCATAATCACATTAACCCATTAAATACACTAATTATAATTTTTTATTTATAAAATATATTTTTTAAAATAATTATTATTTACATTTAAATAAAAAATATATATAATTATCTAAATTTATATAAAAATATATTTTTATCATTATTTATTTAAAATATTAAATATTAAATTATTTATTTAAAAATATTTATTTTTAAAATATCACTTTTTTATTTTAAATAATTATTTAAAACATTTATAAAACACATATTTTCTTTCATAATACATATCATTCACATTTAAAATTATTAATTCAAAATATTATATTTTTAAATTATTTATTTAAATTTATTTATTTAAAATTATATCTAAATTTTTTTTATTAATTTTAATTATTTAGAACAATTAAATTATTTATTTTTTAAATATATATATATACATCCCACGATAAATGGGGGGCGTTTGAGCGTTTGGTAAAGTCAAAAAAATGCAGGTATAGACAGATGATAGTTGCCTGTTTTCAGGTCGAGCTAGCCAAAACCAAAAAAAAAACAAAAAACAAAAAAACAAATAGAGAGAGGGAGAGAGAGAGAGAGAGAGAGAGAGAGAGAATAAAGGGTGGCGTATTAAAATTTACTAATTTTGAATTAAACTTTTAATTCTAGATCACCGCAAAGCAAAATGTTATAATTATGTATTTTAATTGAAAATAAGAATAACAGTTGAAAATTCGTCTAAAAGAATAAAATTAAATGTTTTGGAAAGGTGCAATTATTCATAATTAAAAAAAAAGAAAGAAAGAAATGTTTTTATGACCACAGCCGTCCCTTTAGTCAATTCATTACCTTGTAAACACAAATATTTTAGAGGAACGGCCATTTTTCATTGCCTTGCTTGATTTTATATACTCTTAACATGCATATTTGTTTATACACGTGAATTATTGAGGAGCTCCATTGCCAAAGACAATGTGTCACATAAGTAGAAGGATATCTGAATGGTTAGAAAGGCCAAATTTAATAAGAACTTGATGAACTTAAAAATGCATTGCTTACTTTTTGGTCAAGCACAACATCGGGTCCTATAACTTTGCACAAATTTCTTGAAAAATAAAAATAAAAATAACAGCCATTGGACAAGAGAAAAACTAATAATGAAAATTCATTAACGTCAAGAATTATTATTAATTGAAAAAGAAAAACTTTTGGGTCTATTAAATATTCTTCATGTTCTTTTAATTTAATACTTACTACCTAATAGAAGTTTTAATTAACACACCTAGATCTCTCATGGATTTCTTTCTAAACCCTGATAAACAAAAGTACACAACAAAAATTTCTCATAAATTCACAAAAGTATGAGAAGGTGCCATGGTTAAACTTAAAAGGACCCTCAAGTAATTGCAACATGATCTTCAAATCCAATCCCCCTTCAATGCCACTTGATGACGATCCTCTAAATTTGGTTTAAGGTTTTGGGTTTAAGACGCAGGCACCTCCAAATTTGGTTACCAAGATGCCTAAAATTTCCTCGGGTACACAAATATGATTTAAGCGCTCCCCTTCTATGTTGCCTTTTCACCTTGTGATAATCCACTTAAGACCAATCTATTACCGCATATTTCCCTCACGCAACACATCGATCATGTTGTAGATTCGCTTGTCTGCCTTGGACCGGACCTGCTTCCAAGAAGCAATACTTACAGAATCATCACAAGAAAAGCAGGGTAATTGAAATAAGAACCGGGAAGATAAGAATTTCTCACCTTTGCAGCCAGAAAAAGGGCTGCATCAACAGTACCCTCTGCATATATTGATCTGCCGCAAACATTGTGCTGAAACTCAAAAGAAACTCTGCAGAAAATAAAAAGCAATTGTTGGATTCATCAAATGAAAAGGGGAAAAAAGGTCATTGTACTACTACAAGTAATGCATGAGATGGTGAAAATTGTGAAACTTACGTGTTATCAGGTGAGCTAAGGTGATACATATGGAATGCATGGCCACCTAAATGCTCTTCTGGCACACCCACCATCTCCAGTTGCTGTTTTGGATCCCGGATTAGCTGCATCTGCTTAGAATAAGAAGTTTGTAAACAAAGTTTAGTTTTGAAATCACAGTAAATATCAATTGTTTCAACCAAGTCAGGTATGAAATCAGTCAAGGACTCAAATCTTTTCTTCCATTTCCAGCTAATTGCGACTTTCATAAATTCACATTAAAAACTTCGGGCATGAAGAGAGACAAGTATGAATTCCATAAATAAATAGGCAACATAGATGCAACAAAATGCATGAGCATGATTTAGAGGAGAATGTTTAGAACACACTTCTTCTATGCAAAAAAGTTGGTTTCTACAGTCTTTATTCAAATTGAATGAGAGAAACGGTGACGGCAGGAGGTGAGCCCAAGGATTTGCCAGTTGTGGGAGCAAGACTCACTTCAGCTGAAATGATCTGAGCAAAGAATATCTATTACGCTTAGGGCATGAGGAGACACAAGTATGAAATCCCTAAATAAAAAAAGTAATACAGACAAAAGAAAATGCACGAGCATGATTTTGTGGAGAATGTTTGGAACACATCTTCGATGCTAGAAAGTTGGCTTCTACAATGTTTATTCAAATTGAATGAGAGAAATGGTGAGGGGAGGAAACGAAATCAAGGGTTTGTCAGTTATAGGCGCAAGACTCACTTCAGATGAAATGATCTGATCAAAGAATCTTTACTGCTCCTTGGGAAGAACTGACATTGTTTTAGTACTTGGTATCCCAACTATCATATCCCAATAACCAAGTTAATAAAAAAAAACTTGCTAATGCTAATGTACGTGTTCCCAAATTAGTGGCCAGATACTTGAAGATTAACTAAGACAAATAAATAATTGATACAAACCTAAATGTCATGTCATTATGTATGAGGTTAACATAAATAAACCTGATCAATATCAAAAGAAACTCCCAGTTTCTGAAAGCATGAGATGGCAGCCTTGGCTGTTCCAGATGCATCCAATTTACTAGCTTGATGAGACTCCATCACCTGGAAATTCTTAAACAGTCAGATATGATCAGGGGACATGCATAAATTTGTTTACATCAGAATACAAGTACAAGATAGTGTCAGACAATGCAAATTTATCATTGTTACACGGCTTTTAACCAGTCAGCTGTGGCTTACCAGAAAAACATCTACGACAAATTAGATATTTAGTCACTTAAATACCTAATTCTTGTAAATCATTAAGTGCCCCAAGACACTTCATAAGCAAGCAGCATAAGAGAAAAGAAGGGGATGATTGAAGGGTCATGCAATACTAGGGGTCACCCAATTCTTTAAATAGCAAGGTTCAAAATGCAGACCTGTACAGTAAGCCTTTAAATTAGTTATTATATAAATATCTAATTCTTATAAATATATTTATAGCAAAACCGTGCTATAAATATAAGTATCCATGATTCTATACAAAACAACATTATAATCTTTTTTAATCCAATTCAAAATTGTAGAAAGTGATTTTAGTCCAAGGCTCCAAGCCCACCCCACCCCCAAGCTTCCTCTTCTCCTCAAAAAAAGAAAAAAAAAAAAAAAAGAAAAATCCAAGTTGACATTGAAGTTATTGTAGGCTGCATAACCAATTCTTATCTTGTTTTCAAATAAAAAGTTGACAACTTGACATGTTTCTTAATGTTTCTTCCCAAAGCATATCACATATGGAGCAACCATAAAGTTCCAGTCAGACATGGAATAATTAGAGCAATAGTTAATAATAATGAACATTAAACCTGTAGAGTGTAGCCTGAAAAAGCTCCAGGGAATTGCTCGGCCATAATTTCCAGGGCTGCAAGAAACGCTACAACCTGAGTTAAAATTAAAAAAAAAAAAAAAAAGGTCAAACAGGCCTCAATGGTGATGCAAACAAAAAAAGAGAGGAACATAAATTGAATGAAATGAACTTTTAAGGGTTTGATGATGACCTGCTTTCCCATCTGCGGAGCAATAACAGCATAAACTTTTGACTTCTCCACGGTTTTGTACAGTCTCTCCCTGTCACCGCCAGTAGTTCCCATTACAAATGGTACTCCAACCTTGCAGTATAGCTCCGCATTATCTGTAAAAGACATTCAAAGGATCTGAAGATAATAAATGATACAGACAAAGCTCAAACTACTAGAATCTAACAATAGGATGTTGAAATAACCAAGTTAAAACCCTTTTGGTTACTTATGTTTCCTTTCACACAAAAAAAAAAAAAAAAAAAAAAAAAAAAAAAAAAAAAAACCCTTTTTGTTACTGGATATTGGAGTTTCCAAGTTATAAAAGCCTTCTGTTTACTGGATGTTGGAATAACGAAGTTAAACCCATCCGTTTTATTAGATGAAAAACCATCGTCAAACCAAGATCATTCATGTCAATTTATCATGAGAAATGAAAGACAAATGCAAAACCAAACCTGAATCCATGAAGAACAGTCCAATGCACAAATGAAAGCTTGTTGATTATCCAAATCTTGTACCTAAGTCCTTGAAAGTCCCAAGAGTTTCTTTGTTGTTTTTTTGAGAATGGAATATCAGAAAGCAAAAAAATCACATGAACAGTGTTGAGAACGAAGACCCCAATTAACAACTGGTCCCAACTCAGTCATCATAACTGACATCCAATCAATTTTAATAACCAACTTTTCTCAGTTGTTTACAGTTATTTAATTCCGTCCATCATTAAATAATAAATCGTACTTTGATCTCTACACATAGGAGGCCCACATTTTACTAAGGCATTAAAAACTCATAACCCAATTAATCTAATTAGATCACTTTGATGGGTTAATCCTTAATTTGCAGCAATTACAACGGTCATAAAACCATTTCCTTCTCGAATCCACAATGCTCAAATGCAAACACTGTCCAGATGTTTCATCCTTTACCAGGGGCACATTAATATGATAATATATATTGGCCCATATATTGGTTTCTGTTTTTGTATTAGACAAATTAAGTGTTCTTTTAGAAATGGATATTCATTCTTATTGGTACTGGTTATTTATCTTATGTTGATGATCCCTATTTAATTACACAGTTGCCCCATGTCATAAAACGTTGCCATTAAGTATTCAAGATATTAAGAAAACGCAATGAGAAATCCACATCATTATGGCACAGTAATTAGGTCACATTTGCAAACACAAAATTGAAAGACTTGTGTCACATGAGATTCTAAAACCTCTCAATTTACATATTTTGAAATTTGCACAAACTGCATAAAAAGGAAAGAAATAAAGATAAGGAGATTTAATGCTAAGAATTATATAAACATCTTCAAAGTAACATATATGAATACTTGAGGGTCACTCCCACAGTTTCTTTGATTGGTCAACAATATTTTATCACGTTCATAAATGATTTCCTGTGTTTTGGGTACCTCTATCTCATTCATGAAAAGTCTTAGTCATTGGACGTGCTTAAAGATTACAAAGTTACAGTGGAAAACCAATTCAACAAAAGGATTAGAAGAACAATGTTTAACTCATTTGCTAATTTCCTAATAAATGTTATCTTAGATTGAACAACAATAAGATAAATCATACATCAACATTCAATCTATAAGGCGGGTTTTCAAATATTTTCCCATGTTACACCCATCTTGGGTTTGCTCTCTATAAATAGTGTTGTTGAAAACACTAAATAAGACTCTTAAGGACATGATGACAAACACGCTCAGTCATTCTACCTTACCAGATTGTCTCTGGAGAAAAGCATTGAAGGCTTCAACTTATACACTCAAGATAGTATCGACTAACGTTACTAGAAGAACTCCTTCTAAACTTTGGACAAGCAAGAAGCCTAGTTTAAAATAACTATGCGTTTTGGGATGTTTAGTCGAGGCAAGGCATTAGAAGCCAAATGAAATTTAAAAAAATGACTCCAAGATAAATAGTTGTTGTTTTGTTGGATGCCCAGAGTGATTTAGGGACTAGAAATTTTATGACCAAGCATGAACAATTTTTGAGACAAAAAATGCTTGGTTCTTCAAGGAAGTTGGCTTTGCAAGGAGAGATAAGATATAAAATTTTCTTTTTGAAGAGTTATATATTGATATCCTCACAGCTGTTGATGCATTGATATGGTTAAAATTTTTGACATTGTTCAAGAAATAGACCAAAATAAAAACAATATTCTAGTTATAAAACCTCTGGTTCGAGACATTGCCTTGAATATTAAACTTCAACATCTCAAGAACTTTTGCCATTAAGGAAATCCACAAGAGAAAGGAGAAGTACCATTAAGGAGATCCACTAAAGAAAGGAGAATGCAACATCAAATGATTATATTGTATCTCTTGAACAACATGAAGATGTAACTGATAAGGTGAAAGATGATCCCATCAACTTTCATCAAGACATGTCTAAATCTCAATAATTGATAAATGAAATGAATGAGGAGATAAAGTCCATGAAGGACAATGGCATTCGAGATCTTGTCACATTAACCTAAGGGCACAAAACATTGGATACAAATGGATTTCTTTTTTATATTATAGTACACTTCATTTTAATATTTGACTAGGCCACAATGATCCGCCCATAAGACCTCCCAAGAAACTGACAATGTAAAACAATCCAACCACTACAATGAGTTTAGAAAAGCTTGACGGGAAGGGATGAGAGTTGGACCTACAACCTCCTTGGTCATGACTTTTTTCTCCCAACCACCCCATCAGCACCCTAGTCAGTTAGTTGCAAATGGACATTTAAAACCAACTAAAGACTAAAGGTAATGTAGAGAGGTATAAACCATATATATCACTAAAGGCTTTACAAGGATAGAGGGAATTGTGTATAAAGAGACTTGATCTCCAGCTTCATTGGAAGACTCGTTCAAGACAATAATTGTGGCATACTTTGATCTTAAGCTTCATTAGATGGATGTAAAAATTGTATTTCTCAATAACGACACTTATGAAAGAATTTATACGGTGTAACCGAAAAAACTTTTCGAGAGATGGGAAGAAGATGTTTGCAAATTAAAACAATCCATTTATGAGCTTAAACAAGCTTATTGTCAATATTAATACAAATTTCATCAAGTTACCATTTCAATTCATTGTCAAATGACTAGAGTTTAAGACTATGTATATCACAAGATTAGTGGGAGTATACACATTTTCTTAGTTTTATATGTCCATGAAATTAACTCACCAATAACTCAACAACTATATAGGTTTACTACACAAAACCAAGAGAATCTATAGAAAAGATTTGACATGAAAGATTTTGGGAACGTCTCTTTTGTATTGAGTATACAGATAAGCCAATGATTGCTCTTGTGGCATGTTTGACATCTCTTAAAAGAGCTATATGGATAAGGTGATTAAATTGTTTGACATGCAAGAATGTAAACCAAGTGACATCCATGTGGCTAAAGGAGACAAATTAACACCACGAGAATGATTTTGAGATTGAGGAAAGGCAACACATACCTTGTAAATCTTCAATAGGGAGTCTGATGTATGCCAGATGTGTATGCATCCTGAATTTTTATGCGTTATTGGAATGCTAGGCAAGTACTTAAGCAATCTTAGAAGCAATTACTAAAAAGTAGCCAAACAAGTCATGAGATTTTTATCAAGAATGAACGACTACAAGGTCATGTATCAAAGGTCAAATCAATTAGAGATCACTGGATATTTTGACTCCAACTTTGTTGGGTGTCAAGAAAGTACAAAATCTACTTCTAGCTACGTTTTTCGCTTGTTGGAGGAGTTATTGGAGGAGCTCTAACCAAACATTCATATTTTCTTCAGCGATGACAGACAAGTTTGTATGGCATATATGAGGCATTCAATCATAAAATATGGCTATGATATTTTGTCACTAGGCTAGGGATTGTGAATAACATTGAAAAATTTATATGATTATTCAAATAACAATAGAAGCTTGACGAAGTCAAAACATATTGACATCAAGTTCCTAGTAGCTAAAGAAATATTTCATAGTAAAATTGTGTCTATAGAACGTACTAAGACAAACTTCATGGTTTCAGATATGCTAACTAAGGGATTACCACACAAGGTTTTTCATGAGCACATTGCTCATATGGGTGTATCATCTCTTTAGGATGTGACACGAAGCTAGGAGTTTGTATTTTACATATTTTTGCTCATAGACATACTTGTCTCATTTCTTTGAATTTTGTTCGGTTATCTGTTGCAATATAAGGTATTCAGTTCTAATTTTACACTTATTTGGTACGATTGATCTTGGAAGGTCAATGTGGACCAATTGGAAATAGGCATGATAGATCACATTACATGAAATTTACATGCCATACATCCATGGTTGATGAGGGAAGAAAACACATGTACATGTGATATTAGACATTTACTAGTTCTATATGAACTATTCATATATTTTCTATCCTATTATGTGACCATTAATGGATCTAGTTGTGACAAATGCAATAAAGATTGCTTGGTCCTATATTCACATGATTGATAAATGGGCTTGTTAGAGATGAATATAATTTGATAGAAAAATTCATAAGCATATAGGGCTATAATTCACATTTATATGGTAACATGGTTGGCAAAAGTGGGAGATTGTTGGAAATTATCCAACTTATATTAACTAACATATATTATTGTATGAATGTGCATTATGTGATAGCGATTAAGGATTAGACCATTAAAGTGACCTAATTAGATTAATTGGGTTTTGGATTTTTAATGCATAATTTAAATGTAGGCCTCCTATGTATAGAGACCAAAATACAATTATTTATTTATTTATTTATTTAATGATGCGCTAAATTGAATAATTGTAAACAACTGAAAATAATTAGCTATTAAAATGATCAGGTATCAGTTATGATAACTGACTTGAGATTGATTATTAATTGGATAATACAAGATTTGAAAAATCGTCAAACTCTGATTCAAGAATCACATTCTTTTTTGTGGATTCAAGTTTGATTCTGCATCTTTTCTAATTTGTCTCGATAGTTTGACATGAACGATATTGGTTTGATGTGGTTTTCGTGAAACAAAACAAAAGGTTCTAACTTGGTTATTCCAACATTGGATACATCTGAGTATGAATGACGCTCAAAAAGGAGAGATATTCAAGCAACCACAAGCATGCGACATTGATGAAGTAGGTAGTTAACCAACCAGAGAGACACAATTGGTTCAAGTCAACCTGTCAGATGGCGCAAATAAATCCAATGAGCCATCATGAGATACCTGAATTTCCAGACTAATACTACTGATCAAACTAAAAAGTAAGACAAAAACTGAAAAATAAAATTGTTCACAAACATTCAGATTGTGTTGATGAAGGATCGAGCTGCTAATTCCTAAAAACTCATTTAGACCCTTAGATACCAACAAAAACCCTAGTTTTCAGAACAGATCCACATAAACCTAAACAGCAAAACTACAGTTTCAAGTCTCTAATTCCTTATTGAGAAAGTTAATTTAAGAAATTCTACTGCGCCTACTTATCTTCCTAAAACCTATGTCCACTATTCAGGCAAACCATGAACCATATATTTCACACTAGAAAGTCTTTGATTTTGTGATATTTTTTGAAAAGGGAGCCCAAAAGTCGAGCAAAATAGACCATATTATTAGTTTGCATCGTTTTTCCTCCTGTCAAGAGGAAATTTCCTTATAAACCAGCCAACCACTTTTAGCCCCATTCTCATCTTCTACCATCTGAGCTAAAAGAAAATACGAAAACATTTACCATTCACTGCAGAAGGCACAGTATAGTCCACGACAACTAAATCTGGATGTTCATCAAAAACAGAAGCAAGAATGCCTTCTCTTCCAGTAGGACCATGTACATGAATCTCCTTGCCACCTAGCTTCACTATTTGGCCAGAATCTTCTTCGCTGCTGAATGATACAGGAATCAGTTGGAGTCCAGCAGAAACAGCTGCCTCTATAACTGCCTTCCCCATCTTGCCAGTGCAACCATTCACCTTTAAAAGTTATGAAAACCACAACAGAAAGAGCTGTAAATATAATAATTCCAAGTTAATGGGTAAAACCAATTTTTCATGCTGCCTTAACTGTTACAAATGCCAACAATAGATTGGGAAATGGGAACATGAGTAATTATTCCTCAAGACAAGGTGGAAAATATGCCTAAATTGTTATAAACCAACAAAATGCTTCAGAACTGTTACACAATTGAAAGTTACAAATCTACCTTTTCCAATCAACCAATCAGCAAAGCATAATAGCATTGTTTATGTAAAAAATCCCTGCCAGCTTAATCCACTTAAGAAGTAAGAACAATCGAATATGAAGTGTTGAACATATGTTAACACATTATAATCTGTCAAAACAGATTGGGCCAAATTTTAGATCATGAACTAGGTTAGGGTGGTACATGGTTTCAAGATCCTTTGGCAAATGCTTCTTTGGTAACAGCAGTAACTCACAACCATTTGAAAATTATTCGAACAAGAAGTGGTTTTCCAAAACATCCAAACTTTTTTAGTACACACTGGTAAGTGTAATATTATTAGTAACTAAGAAGGAAACTTTGACTGCTAGGAAACTATCACCTAGCACACTATTTCAGGAGGTCCTGTAACCTGCTTAAGGACCATGTCATATAAAGTGGATGAAAGAGCATAAGGAAGACAAGGATTTCTGCTTATTCACAAAGTGAAATTTCCCTCAGCACAAAAGTAAAGAATTTCATTTCTTTCGGTAAAATTTAAAAAAAAAAAAAAGTGGTCATGGATAAAAGAAGTTTCAACTTTCAAGTGATAAATATTATAGGCACAGGTCACAATGTTTGCTTGTATAAATTAGTCAACTTCTCCCCTAACTAAATGCTTAAATAGTCACGCTCAGGAATGTGACTTAAAAGCGTGAGCAATAATGTCTGAGTCCCTCTTCCTTTACTAAAAACCATGTGCACTTACAATAATTCATTGATTATGCAATAACCCTCACTTCTCAAACAAAAATTAGCCTTTCACTGGAAGTGAATTTTGCCAACCAGCAAGGAAAAACAAAAGTATAATGTAACAAGCTCTATCTCGATGGCTGTATCAGATTATGTAGTGTTATAGCTATAAAAATGACCAAAGCCGAATCGAATACTGTGAACTGTAAATAAACACCAGACCTAACAGAAAATATTGATTCACCAAATATGAACAGGAAATACAGTATGCTCGTAGTACCATAATCGGAAATGTAAGATTTTGCGCCAGAGGCCTCTTCTCTTCTGCTTGAGTTGTTGTGTTCTGCGCCACTGCACGAGTCCGAAACGATAATTTTCCCTTTCTAAATCTGTTGCTCTTGTGAAAGCACAATGAAGACGAAAAAGAAGCAAACTTTAGGTTGTCTTCTGGCCGAGAGACCAGAGATATTGGAGCTTTAACCGTAGTCGAAAACATCTACAGCGCATTTCAGACAAATCAAATAGATTCAACAAGAATCGCTTCAACAAAAGCTAGAAATGCATTTGAGCTCAAAATGTTACCGTATAAAATGAGTATCGGAAAGAGTAACTCTTCGCCTAATACGTATCGGAATTTCTTCGAGAAGTTTTGCTTCTTCCGATTATGTAACTCGTTTTCTTCTGCAGTTCGTTTCGGGTTTAGGACTTTGAGTGTTACCCACCGTTGCAAGCTCTCCTGCGTTTGCCAAGCTAGTGAAGGAGTCCAAGCAGAAAGATGGATCTTGTGATTACCACGTGGCGTCTGATGTGGTGTTCTCGAATGGTACTCGTGACTATCCGAATAAAACCAAAACGAAAAACCCTAACGCTAGCCACGGCGAATCGCCGATATGAGGAGCTGATGAAGAAGGCGAGAACCACGTGCGACGTGCGACGTGCGACGTGAGACGTCGTTTCCTGTCAAATTGGACATTGGGAAAGCTTGCGTGTTGCTTGGCCTTTCCTGGGTATGGATGTTGGTTACGCCAAATACTGCCGCGTGGCGACTTAAACGATAAGTTTTTTTTTTTTAACATTTATAAGGTATATTTTCATTTTAAATTCTTTTTCTCTGTTTACTGTATTAATCTTTAAAACTAATTCGTAAAATATAAAAGGGAAGCACTCGTGTATTCCATATTTAGGTTTCAAATTTAAGCAGAAAAAATTACACGACAATCGATGCAATTTTATTTAAAATTGAGATATAATTTTATACGTTCAAAATTTTAAATCTTTTATTTTTTTAAGTAAATTACGAAATGCCTTTTCTTTAAAAAAATATTTTACTTGAAAGAAATAATAAAATATTTTTTTTATTGCTTAATTTCGTGTACCAATATATATTTATACATTTTTTATAAAAAGAGCGGGTTGAAGAAAATATTAAAATATTTTTCTCATTATTTTTTTATTAGATTATCACTTTCTATTAGTTTTGTTTACTTTTGTCTATTATTAAGCATACTGCAAATAATTGACATTGTGTTATTGATTTGTAACTCGTATAAATATAAATTAAATAAAATATATTTTAAATTAACATCATCTTCAAATGCTTTATAACTTACAAAATCATACAATTATTCAATATTTTTTACTTAACTTAACTATGGTTAGCATAGAAAAATAATTGTAATGATTTGATTTTCTTTACTTTCGGGCTGGATGGAAAGAAAAAAAATCAAATTAATAAACCCAATTACAAATGAAATAAGCAAAAATAATCAATGATTCACATATTATTATAATTGCCAACGTGGTTTTTTTTTTCTTTTTTTCAGACACTTTAAATTTTATCAGCATAAATTAACCATACACAAAATAAACATATTCAATTTTTTAATAAAATATTATTATAAATAATTGTTTAATGGACACGTGTATTACACATGTTTGAAATAATTGAATATTTAAAATATGTTTATTGTATTTTTATATAAATATTTTTTTCCATCCCTTGAAAACATGAGCTCGGCAAATGAAATACTTTACCTAGATAATTTTAAAAAAATATGTTTTATTATTTAAGCCATATTTAGAAAAATATATTTTTAATTCCTTAAGAATTATTATGTTTAAGCCTAAAGAATACAACATGCCCCTATTTCTTGTGCTATATGTAAACTTTTGTTGAATTCTCTTACTATTTAAAAATATAAAAAGTGTGTAAATTACATTTTAATCTCCAAAATATTTGTACAATATAAAAGTAACTTTTTTTTATTGACACAATTAATGTACATAAGAGAGAAAAAACTCTTCACTTGACACAAAAAAATAGGTGTCAAAAAAAGATTTTTAATATACATGGAAAACTTTCACACTTGATGTGAGATTAATTACCTAATTTTTGACATAATTAATGCATATAAGAGAGGAAAAAATCCCTTACTTGACGCTCAGACGGAAAGATTTTTAACACACGGACAAACCTCCTACCCAATGTCAACTCGTTCGAAAACATAAAAAGGTCAATACGCTTGAAGACCACTTGATCAAAGCCCACCTGTTAAACCACACTAAACTGATCTGTACGCGCGCGGGTTTTATGGCGATCCCAAACGCTACAGAAAAATAAAACGCTCATTAGAGTCAACACTCTCGGTTCTCTTCATCACTTAGAGAGAGTTGCAGAGGGAAAAAGGAAAAAAAAAGCTCACATGGCTTCTTCTTCTTCTTCTTCTTCTTCTTTTATCGCATCCGAAGCATTTCTTCAACGAACTCAACAACAAAAATCCCATCCTTCTCGGTTCCGTTACGCGCGCGTGTCTCCATGTCGGTCTATTGCAGAGTTTCGGCCGAAACCGTCTTCTCTACCGTTTTCAGCTTCAGTTTCGACCAAAGGTAGAGATTGCTTGATTTCGCATTTGTTTTGTTGTAATTTTGAGGGATCTCTGTTTGGTGATTGTTTTGAATGATTCAGCTTTTCCGAGATCCGGCGCTGGTACGATTGGGGTTGAGGGGAAGGATAGGTATCGAATTACGCAAACAGCCGCCGTGAAGCATTTGGAGGGTTACGTAACCAAAACCGAGGGTCTTCGCTTTGCTATTGTAAGTTCCGAAGCTTAGTTTCAGGAATTTGAAGAGAAATTGAGGTTTGTTTGTCGTAGATTCGCGGCTCACTTTGTGTCCTTAGTCGATTCGATTGGGAGATGCTTATCTTACTGTCGAATTGTTAGCTTTAGAGCTCTATAGAATTTGAATTCGTTCTTCGAATTCTTGTGCATTGTATGGAGTTAATTCTATTTGTGTTGGTTTAGCAAGCAAAGGTTTAATCGATTGTCAGTAGTAATTTAAGCAGTTCAGGTTTCGATGTTCCAGGGTTTGCCATGCATCTGTTACTGTCCGGGGGTGATTTGAGTTAGCAACTTTTTATATACGGAAACTTATCAGTTTTATTCCTCTTTGTTGCGAAGGTTGTGGCACGGTTTAATGAGGTAGTGACCAGGTTGCTGCTGGAAGGAGCTCTGGAAACTTTCAAGAAATACTCCGTTAGAGAAGAAAACGTTGATGTATGTAATCCTTTTGGAATTAACCTGCACATGCACCGTGACTTCACAGTATTTCTACAAACTAATGCTTCTGCCAGAAAAGCATTTAAAACATCTTCTTGTTCCATGTTAACTTGAATTGTTGTTCATCCCACATGTGTTCACCTGATTTATTGTCACTTCGATGGATCTTATCTTGACTCCCCCATGAGTTATATTTACCTGCAGTTTGCTGTCTTCCCTTCTTTTCAGGTGGTTTGGGTCCCCGGTAGCTTTGAAATTCCTGTGGTTGCAGCAAGGCTTGGGAAGCTGGCAAAATATCAAGCAATTTTGTGCATTGGTGCTGTGGTACGACTCCCTCTTGATCCTTTAATTGCCTCTCATAGATGTTAGCTGTTAGCATTGTTTGTTCATTTGGTGCATTGTCCATCCTAACAGCCTTTATATTGAGAGTATACTCTTCTTTTATCAGATTCATTTGAAAAATGGTTATTAGTCTATCCTTGCTTCTATTATCACTTGGTTTTTATGCATTCCACTCAAATAGAGTATTTCTGCATCATTCATATAAAGTTTGATGGAAGCCAATTTTTTGACGCAGTTTATCAGTTTTGGAAGAGGAAGTAGTTGGAATTTTTTATTGCTAGAATCAATAAGAAGTAAGAACAGAGAAGAATTATAGAACACGCTGATTGTTTCTGAAGAGGAATATTTCTCTTCAAAACTGAGATTAATTACAATACCCTGAACATACTCGCTCTTAGCACTTTACTATAATTCAGAATAACAAACAAACTGAAGTAACAAGCTGCCTCCAATTAGCAACAACTCAACTATTCTATGGTAAAAAATCATTATCTTCAGAGCAGCTCTCCACGCAACACTTGTCACCACTTCTTCTTGAGCCTTCTCAAATATGTCAGCATAATTGGCTTATGGGAATGTTTTTATCCTTTAACGAGAATGACTGGTATCCTACCAAGTTTCTTTTAAGTCAATTGTTGGTCAGTAGTTGTCTTAGTTTCAGTTGTTAAAAACACAAATTAAATGACTTTGGATCAATTCATTATATCGGGAGTTGGTTTAGAATTGCAGAGTATAGTATTTTTATTTTTTCCTAATTTTTATCGTATTTATATGTTTTGAAATCTAATACACCTTACACCTATTATGTTATCACACATTAGTTTGGGTTTTATATGAATCGATTTGTACTCCGAAATCCCTTAATATTGGCCTTTGAATGTCGCGCTTACCTGGATTGGTAATGCTTTTAAATTGAGGACTGAGGATTAATATTAAGCATGCCTGCGCAGTGGTCTCCAAACTCACAAATGGCATACAGGTTAACTCAAATGGAAGTTTTTCCTTGATAAAATGTCTGCTTAATCCACTTGTTTATGTGATGTTGTACTCACCATTTAAAAGTTGTAATGTATCCCAATGCTCCCTGTAAAATACAGAATCATACGACCTCGTTTTACGAAGTGCACACTTGGGATTTGGCGTTGAATGAAGATTCTCTGTGATGGAATTTGACAAATTATTAAAAAAAGGGTCATGTCAGTATCAGTAATGAAAGAATTCAAGGAAAAGTTTTAGAATAGTTGTTTGTGTGTGTGTTTGCGTGCACTTCCAGCAAGTACTGTGATTTCTGAATTTGCAATTATAGTTTCTTACTTCTTCACTGGATAGCTTCCCTACCAAAAGAGATAGAATGAAAAAAGGTGATATTAGATGTTTTATCTGTCTCTTTTTTGTTTTTTTTTTTTTAAATGTTGGATGTTCATCTGTGGCCTCACTTTCTTTAACTTGAAAGCTAGAATACCTGGACACCAGTAATCCTTGTTCAAGTGCTATTTCAACAATTTGCAATCCTTAAAGCTGCATAATTTGATTGACCATGTTGAAAATGCAACCAGTGTTCCGTTCAATTTCAGATTACTAAACTTGCTTGCAGCTGGGCTTGATAGGTGGCATCTCATAGCATGTCTTGAGGCCTGAAAAATGTATCTTACAATCTACCAGGTTTGCCATTTGTGGTGTGTGCAATACATATTTGTGTGGAGAACAAAAAAGAAACATATAATTCTTGGATAAAACTGTTTGTGCCCCAAAAAATATACTGATCCAACTGGAGCTTAAGCTGCACATCTCACGATTGTCATCCCTTGTCACTACTGATTTCCTGTGGAAGCTTAAGATGATAGAAAAAGATACAACATTGTATATCAAATAGTTTAATATGGGAAATATCATTAAAGTTAACTGGATTCTGTTTGGTATGGACTCCGTTATCATTTTCTCACTATACACTAAGCAATGCTAAGTATTTGTGGTTTTGATTGCTAATTTTAAACGTATTGAATTGCGGATTATGTGCAGCACAAATAGTTGTTAGTAGGCGGAAAGTGCTTTTACAAATTATCGAAGTATATTTGTGCTTTCTTTCTGTTATAAAAACCATGAACCTCCTTACTTCTCTAACATTTAGGTGGGATTTTCTTGTCATAGCACAGCTGCACAAGTGCAATTATATTTTTTCAATCTTCCATGTTGTATGCCACGATACCTAAATAATTGTTTTTCTACAATATGAATTGAAATTATCTGAGTATTTCTGGGTATTAATGATACAATTTAGTGCATGCTTGTTTCTAGAGCCCTTACATGCAGCCAAATGTTTTGTTTAGTAGATAAGAGGTGACACTACCCATTATGATGCCGTTGCCAATTCAGCTGCATCTGGAGTACTTTCAGCAGGTTTGAATTCAGGTTAGTCTATTGCAATTTTCTATCTGTCTTTGTGTTCCTGTTCTTCTTTTTGTTTATTTATTTATTTAGTCATGTGGATTTGAGTCTCTTGAATTACCTATGTGATCCTTCGAGTTGTAGGCAAACCTTCCTTGATGTTTAAAATATGGCCAAAGAAGCTCAAACGCAACTTAATGCATTTGCAATTGCAACTTCATCTAATGATAAAAAATTGGCTACTTTTTCTCCAAACTCTTTGGGACTTTGTTCTGGTCCTGCTCTTGTTGTGCAGGTGTAAATTGTTTCATAGTGTCAATCCCCTAGTTTGCGTATCTGCAGCGAGCCTAAATTTGTCAGAAACTTAATTTTAAGTGGATTTTTTGCTGATGTTGCAGGAGTTCCTTGCATCTTTGGTGTTTTGACTTGTGATGACTTAGATCAGGTATGTTGACATCATTATTGTTTCTCTAATCTCTCTCTCGCTCTCTCTCATTTGCTCATTCTTTCTTTCTCCCTGCAAGAGTGTGGGGACTCTTTACATTGCATTGTTTCCTGTTTGAGAGGACTCCCACCATTTTGCACATCAGATGCATCTTCCGTTATGTAGTTCAGGTGATTTTTCTGATAGTTAGTTTGTGTTAGAATATTTATTGATCTAAGGCTTGTGGATATGTACAGGCTTTGAACCGTGCAGGTGGTAAATCTGGAAACAAAGGAGCTGAAGCTGCACTGACAGCAGTAAGTTAATTTTTGTCTTGTTACAGTTAAATATAGCTAGTTTTCTAGTGACTCTCATCTCATGCTTTTGCTGTTGGAAACTTGCTGCTAAACATATTATAGCTCAACTGAACATTCTTCTTGATGTTCCCCTTTTCTCTCTGCCAGTCATACAAGCCCTGAGCTGAGGGAAGAGAATGTCACAAATTTTTTGTTTTCAATGAAATTGGTTTGTTGGTGGCTGGGGGTGTTGGGTGGTGGATATTGTTCCTATCTGGTACATTAGTACTTTTTACTTGTTCCTAACCTACCTAATCCCCTAGGTTATCACAAGGTTACATTTCTGTCAATCTGTTATCTCATTGACACCTCAAACAGTTTACTAGACAGGATTGCTAAGACAAATGAACTTTCTTGGGCTAGCATATTGATAGGATTCACTAGTGGACTGATTGCATGCATTTGAACTGGGTCTACTGTTTACAATGATGTAATGGCTGGCTGAGGGAGTGAGCTTCATCCATCTTGTCTGGTTTAGGCTGCATTTGGTTTGTAACCTGAAAGCATAGAGTCTACTATTATGTCTCTGTGTGTTTGTCCATGCATGTGTGTGTGATACAACTGTATATTACCTTTCACCAATTGTCAATGGGAAATTAATACCTCTATGAAAGTTATTGTCATTTGTTGATTGGCTTTGATTGACGACCACTTCTTGGTTTCCTGCAGATTGAGATGGCATCGCTGTTTGAGCACCATCTGAAGCTATAATAAAGCCTTGGGTACCATATATTGTTGTTTGCTTTTAAGCTATTTCCAGTGCTTGATGTTTCCATGTAACCATCTTGCAACAAAGGCGAATCTAAGCATCGTAGGATTTTGCAAGATTCATATCCAGTAGGCCAATTCTGGGAACTGCTTATCTCTTCTTAATGATTTAATTTCTCTTCTTTTCTTTCTTTTTTTTTATAAATAATCTATTTACTAAATGAAGTACTTAACCATTTGGATGTCACCAGTTAAGTGAATATTTTGTGATTTAAAGTTTTTAGATAATAAAATTTATGCCCAAAATTGCAAAGCAGAATTTTCAAATACCCTTTCTTAGAATATTGTTTTGCATGCTTGCATTTATGGTGCATTGAACGTTGGATGCCAACAAAAGTTGCATTTGGTTCGAATGTCTTAATAGAACGCTAACGTCAAAAGAGATTTTTTTTTCTTCTTGGCATAATATAAGTGAAAATTAGAAAAATGATATTTTGTTAATTTTCTTGTAAATGTCATTGAACTGCACGATCAGCACTTAATAGTGCACTAATTGGAAAGGAGATTTGAAAAAAAAAAAAAACACAGAATGTTGTATTAGAGAAAAATAGCTGTCAGGGTCAACTATTTCTTCAGTTTATATATGTGCAGGTTGAGTAAACATAATAATTTGGGGTTGTAGCAAGTTGTGAAACTGCTTTACATCAAGTTGCATGACTTAAAAAAAAAAAAAAGAATTAAAAAAGGGGTTTTAAAACTGAAAGTAGTTTCCAAAGTGCATACAAAAAAATGTTTGGTTGGGCACCGATAACGCGTTGGTGGGGTTCAAATTACCATACAATAAAAAAGATTAAAAAGAAAAAAACTTAGGTTGGATGAAATCAAGATCACATTTTAGATTTTTAAATCAAATAAAAAAAATAGAAAGCTTGAAAATAAATTATTTTTCTCAATGGAAAATAAAATTGTATTTTCAGAATCCAATAAGTTTAAATATTTTCATACGCGACATTTGAAAAAAGTTCAAATATTTTTCATAGGAAAAACTCACGAACCAAATGACGATATCCTTTTGTTTTGCACCGTTGGGAGAGCCGTTAGAATTTGAAAATCCATTCCTACCCTTCATTCGCGCATTTAAAACCCCAATCCCGACGTTTACAGCAACATAACAACTTGGGAATCGTCCTTT
>JAJIYU010006780.1:0-20105 GCA_030144865.1 Tinospora cordifolia | reverse complement strand
TGTGAAAAATCCGGTGAAGTATTTGAAACTATTTTCTGAATTATGTTATTCATCGATAAACATAGTAGCATGTTTATCAGGATTTAAATAGTTTTCTCATTTGCTGAAAAAATTGAGACTTGAGTTTAGCGTGTAGAAAGAGGTTGGCAACCCTGGACTGCCAGCGGATCAGCCCCTCAGAGAGATCAAGAGTCCCGCGCATACAGCAGAGAGCTGACGGGAGCACTAGTAGAAGCGCTGGCCCCACGTGACGCGCGCACAAGTGGACTCGGGTTCCGGTCCGAGGGGTCCGGGGGGGTGTCACACCTATGGTGCAGGAATATACAAATGTGTTCCTAGAAGATCTACCTGGACTTTCATCGCATAGACAGGTGGAGTTTAAGATTGAATTTCATCTTGATACTAATCCAATTGTTATTCCACTGTACAGAAAGGCACCTGTAGAGTTGATTGAGCTAAGGACATAGTTGGATGAGCTTTTGGCGAAGGAATTTATTAGACAGAGTGAGTTGCCATGGGGAGCTCTAGTACTGTTTGTGAAGAAGAAAGACAGATCCATGAGACCGTGTATAACTATTTGAAATTGAATCATGTAACCATCAAGAATAAGTACTCATTGCTAAGAATTGATGACCTCTTTGATTAGGTAAGTGGAAAACAATACTTTTCTAAGATAGATCTGAGGTCAGGGTATCATGAATTGAGAATCTGAGAGTTTGATATACAAAAGATAGCCTTCAGAACATGGTATGGTTACTTCGAGTTTACTGTTATGCCTTTTGGTTTGACTAATGCTCCAGCTGCATTCATGGATCTGATGAATAGAGTCTTTAGCTAGTTCCTTGATCAGGTTGTCATAGTGTTCGTTGATGACATTTTGATCTATTCCCATTCAAAAGCTGAGCACGTACAACACTTGCATATTGTTTTGGAGGTATTGAGGAAGAATGAATTGTATGCCAAATCTAGCAAGTTTGAGTTCGAGATGCAGCAGGTCAAGTTCCCTGACCACGTTGTTTTAGCACAAAGGATATTAGTAAACTTGGAGAAAGTTGCGACAATATCCAACTGGAAGCAGCCCACTATAGTCATAGAGATTGAAGTTTTCTTGGGTTAGCAGGATACTACTATAGATTCATTAAGGATTTCTCGAAATTGGCAGGTCTAATCACAAAGTTAACCAGAAAGGACAAAAAATTTATTTAGAATGATCAGTGTGAGCAATGTTTTCAAGAGTTGAAGAAACAGTTGACTACAACACTAGTATTGATCACACCTACTCATGGTGTGAGGTACACCCTATGGACTGACACGTCATTGAGCAACTTGGGTGCAGTTCTGATGTAGAATGAATAGGCAGTGGCTTATGCTTCATAGCAATTGAAGCCACATGAGGTTAATTACCCCACACACGATCTAGAGCTTGCAACGATCGTGTTTGCACTGAAGATTTGGAGGTATTGTCTTCATAGTGAGAGCTTTGACTTGTATTCAGACCATAAGAGCCTCAAATATATCTATATTCAGAAGGAATTGAATCTCAAACAGAGGAGATGAATTCAGCTCCACTATCATCTGGGCAATGTGAATGAAGTGGCAGATGCTCTTAGCAGAAAAGCTAGTAGGAAGGATGAGGAAGTGGGATAGATGTATCCATTTATTAGTCAGTATAATCTTGGTATAGCTATAGATGAGACATAGGCATATCTGTATGCAGTGACTTGCCAGCCAGATATTTTACGCTAGATTAAAGAGGAGCAGAAATCTAATAAGTGGATTACAGAGCTGATTAGGGGTATCAAATAGGGTAGGCATACAAATTCAGGATTGATACAGATGGTGCACTAAGATTTGGAAATAGAATCTGCATACCGAGTTCTAGATAGACGAAGAGAACCATACTAGATGAAGCACATCAAATGAAGTACACTATGCATCCAAGTGGTGAAAAAATGTACCAGAATTTGAAGAAGACCTTCAGGTGGAGAGGGATGAAGAGAGCCATAGCTAAGTATATTTCTCGGTGTCTAGCTTGTTAGCAAGTAAAACCCGAGCATAGGAAACCTTCACGATTATCGCAACCACTTCCGATTCTAGAATGGAAGTGGGAGAACATTGCAATAGATTTTGTTAGCGACCTGCCGAGAAGTGAAAAAGGGGAAGACACAGTTTGGGTCATAGTAGATGAGCTAACAAAGGTAGCACACTTTCTACTTATTTGAGCTACTTACACAGTTAGTAAGCTGCGTAAGCTTTATGTGAGAGAAATTGTGCGACTACATGGTATTCCCAAGACAATAGTGTCAAATAGAGATTCCAGATATACATCTCAGTTTTGGCAGAGCTTACAGAAGGAATTGGGAACTAGACTCACCATAAGCACAACATTTCACCCATAGACATATGGCCAGTCAAAGAAGGTTATACAAACACTTCAGGATATGTTGAGAGCATGTGTCATGGATTTCAAAGGTAATTGGAGCAAGCATCTACATTTAGTTGAGTTCACATATGGTAATAGTTATCAGGCGAGCATCAGGATGGCTCCATATGAGGTGCTATTGGTAGACCCTATAGATCACCACCTTGCTCGATAGATTTTGAAGACCAAGTATTCACTAGACCCGAGTTGATTGAAGAAATGAATTTACAGGTTAAGCAGATCAAGAAGAGGGTAGCTACAACACAAAGTAGACAGAAGAACTATGCTTATAGGAGGAGGAAATCCCTAGAGTTCCAACTAGGTCATCGAGTATTCTTGAAGATTAGCCCATAGAAGGGGATTAGGCAGTTTGGAATGAAGGGGAAGCTAGCACCACGGTATATCGATCCATTTGAGATTCTTAGAAGGGTTGGTGCATGTGCTTATGAGCCGAATTTGACAAACATAATGTCCTCAGTACATAATGTGTCCCATGTGCTAATGATTCGGAAGTACCAGCTAGACTCTTTTCATATTATACAATGGGATGAGATAGTATTTTAGGATGATGCCACTTATGAGGAACCAACTGTTAGCACACTTGATCATAAGGTGCAGAGTCTCAAGACTAAGGACCTTCCCCTGGTCAAGGTCTTGTAAAGGCATCATGACCTGGAGGAGGCAACCTGGAAGCTAGAGAGTGAAATGCAAAGGAAGTACCAAGATCTCTTTAATAGGGGCACCTGAGTGGACACATTATGCAAGTACTATCTATTTAAATTTTGTGGACGAAATTTCTTTTAAAGGGGGTAGATTATAATACCTGAAAGTTTTTAATGCTAACACATCAAAAATGAATTTTTAATAAATAATAATAATAATAATAATAACATTATTATTATTATTATTAAATGAATATTAAAATGTTCGAAAACATGATTTTTAAATGGACATAGGTATAACTTAAAGTTTGGGAAAAAATGTATGAAAATGAGATTAAGTAAAAGAAATCTTGTGAATAGTACCATGTGGTACTATTCACACGAGAAAAAGGTTTTGAAAAACCCATTTCAATGCTCATTTATATCTAAATTTTCAACAAATGATCTGAGAGAAAATGACAGCAATTCAGAGCTGTTTCAAATGGGATCTAACATCCTAAGGTAAGACTCTAACACTCTTCAATTGTTTGATTCAAGTTATGTAGATTAATAGGTGGATTTACTACAAATTGGGGTTTTTGAAGCACGGAATGATCCAGAGTGAGGTGAGCTCAGATCTTCCTTTTAAATCAATGAATAAGTGATTCTAGACTAAATTCGAGAAATTTTGACTGTTCATTTATAGTTTTTGACGGATCTACAGTTTTGAGAGGATATAAAGGTTTTGGAGAGTGAAATTCCTTTGATAGTTAATAAAACTCGATTCGCTCATTCTTAAAAGTAGTGATCAGTTTTAATATGTTCTATTTTTAATTTGGAAGAAAATCAATATAGTTTTGCATGTTGATATTGTAAAAAGGGAAAATCTGAATTTTTTGGGGAACCCTTTATTTGGAATTTGATATGGATGATCTTAATTGGATATGTATGATGGTTATTGATGTAGTTTGGGGCTTTTGGTGATTCGAGAAATTAAATTTATAATTGTTGGTTTTAGATTGATGACTAGTGAGTGTCGAGGAGCAGTGCATCTCTGTTGAGTAGCGCAAGGGTTCATCTGACATATACAGGTGGGCGGGACTTTCTCGCTCACTAGAATTATGCAGACTTTGAGTATAAAACATGATGTTTAATTACATTATCTGTACTTAGCAACATGCTTGGAATTGATTGGATTCAATTGACATGACAACATGATGTTTGGTTAAATGTTTTCTAGAAATAGAAATGTTAAATGTTGATTTGTATGATTGCATAGCTTAGGTTGCATTGATTATTTCAATTGTTTATGAATGTCATGATGTTCTTGTATGGAATGAAAAACTGATTGTAAAACTAAAGAAGATTAATGGTTTTTTAAGAACTCCATGTATTAGGGCGATGGGCGGTCTACTGGTACATCACAAGTATGACCTGTTACGGTGTAGCCAGAGCGTCACTATGGGTATCCCAAAACTAGGCCAAACTACGACACGCTATGTGATACTCAGACTGTGAATCATTATGATCTCTCTTCTTGTATCATGATACTGATGGTAGATGACCATTAGGCATTACCCTCGGATCTGCTCCAGGATCACAACTAGGGACACCTAGAGCGTTAAGTCTTCCGGTTAATCTGAAATTCGATGAAAAAAACCAATAAAGTGATTGAAAAGCTCTAACATAACGAAAGTGTGTACATGTTTTGTATTCTAGTTTGTATAATGCTAGTGATGTATAGGAGAGATCTGTAGGACTTTCAAGCTCACCTCACCTTTATTTTTTAGGTACTCATGGGCATCGCACCCAGTGAGATTGGTCAGACCCTAGAGATTGGTGGAGAGTTTGTTGAGAGAGAGTTGTTTTGTTTTGAATTATATTTAAGACTTTTATGTAGATTTCAGAATAGAGGCATGTTGCCACAGCTTATGTCGTTTTGTATAAATAAAATTGTCTTCTACTTTAAAACACTGTTTGGAACTTTTGCCTTTGAGCCTATTATTTGTGAAATATCATATGTTGAACAATGGTATAGTTTTTCATGATTTGAAGTATTTTGAATACATAGAAATGCCTCTAAATGATTTTAGATGAATATTTTGAGATTTGAAGGCTTTCGTTGATATTTTGATTTTCAGTGTTACTTTACAAGAAAGTTCTAGTTATATGATTTTCAATGCTATTTGAAGCATGCTGAAATTTTATTTGATTAATGCATTGAAAAAAAACATGTTTTGCATGATGAATTGAACTAGATTTTCAAAGAAAATGAATGAAGTCACACATATCGGTGCTCCGGTGGATATCAACCCTCGCGTGCAGCATCACAACCGAGGGGCACGCCTGCCAGTGTGCCATGCAAGGCCTGATGAAGGCATGATGGAGATTCTACCGCGGGGGCCGGGGTGTGACAATCCATGAGCACAAGAGATGAAAATAGAAGTTTCTAAATGCTGGTCCTTGGCACCCAAAATAGAAGAAAATCAAAATAGAAAGTCCCCAAGCTGTGCACAAGAAAATGAAATAGGAAACTTTTCATGCTTGCTCAATATGGAAAGTTTCCAAACTCTAACCCATTCAAGCCTTGTTGCCCAAATCTTGTTGATCATATGCACACACAAGGGAAAAAACCAAAAATAGAAAGTTGCCTTGCTCACCAAAAATCTAAGAATAGAATTTCCCAAGTGTTGTGAACACTATAAAAATCAAAGGTAGGGTGTTGTAAGTTTACTCGAAATAAAGGTCTTACTTGATGAGTCAACTCTTTCTAAGTCTGCTCAAGGCACTTACAACCTAGGCTGTGATACCAAGTTTGGTATCAGAGTACTTCCTTTTGCCAAGTAACATACTAATTAAGCTCTGATACCATCTTTGTAACACCCTGCCTCCCCCATCCTCTATGTCCAACACGTTATTCATAGCGTGCTTGCACTTTGGACGTTCCTTTTTTCCTTTTCTTGGGCCACCTAGGTGGTGGGGGATGTCATGTTTCTATCTCTTTTCTTTTCCAAGTCTCAACTTCTTGAGACTTATTGAGGATTAATAACTCATATACCAATTTCATAACACACGAGTGAAATGATAGACATAAATAAATCAATATCATTTATTTGATAATCAAATATATAAGATTTACAAAACATTCATATTTATTACAATGAAAATAAATTTAAAATTTGACAAAAAGACTTAGGGCCAACATAATCGACTCAAAAACTTTATGGACTTTGAGAAGTGGACTTTGAGTTAAAACCATCACACGTCCAGTTGATCTTTTTAGTTTCTTGAAATGTTAGAAAATGATGGTTAGCTCGAGAACCCAGTAGATCTTTCCAAATATTGAAATCATTATTTTAACCAAACAAACCATGCATGTCAAAACACTTTCGTATATTAGGTGATTCAAATAAATTCCTTGTTTATAGTTGACGTTAAGATCGAAAGGAATTTTTCTTGTTATCCCCCATTAGGTTCTACAATATTAGAAGTAAAACCCATAATCTAGTTACATATTCATAACCCTATCTGAGGGAGTAAAGTCTTATCTCAACCACCAGTCCCATCTTATTGAGACTGATCTTAGGTTAGGGGTACCCATGACTAAATCCTTCATCACGTTGGCATGTGGTTAGGATCTTTATTAATGTTTCTTTAGTGATAAATCACACAATTAATTGGATTAAATGAAGCATACAATACCTAAGCATGGTAGTGATCACTCAACAACATTCTTGAGTATCTTATACATCATAGTTCATGTTATCATACATATCATGCATCATTGTACAAATAGTAAGTATCATGTACATTCATGGCATATCAAGTCTAATAGAGCATGGGCATATAACAATCATATTTAAAACACAATCACATATGCATTTTATTTAAATCAAAATAATGAAGTAAAACCTAGAAATCATCTCCACCTTGTGCGCTAATCCTTTTGATCCTTGATGGCACGAGCTCTTTGAAACCTCTGTTGAACCTTCAAATCTCTTAGGTTGCTCAACACAACTTTTAGCATAGAATTTGTGCAAAACTCTATTTTTCCACCTTCCTACAACTCTAATTGTTGTCTAGAATATCCAAAGAATGAAAAGAATGCCAAGAAGAAGGCTAGAGAGCAAGAAGAAAATTGGGTTGTTTTTGTTGGGGTGAAGAGAATGACGCTTATGCTTGGGTTTATATAAAGTTCCAATGGGGATGAACTGACAAGTTTAGGGTGTCTTCATTGTTGAAACCTTCCTAATGTTCTTCCCCTTTCTATTTTATTTGTTTCCTATGCATGAGAATTACTAAGTAAAGGTTTTAGAAGTTGGTAATACATTCTTTTGGGTTGACTTCATTTTAGAAGCCTTTTTAATTCTCTATTTTACTTGTTTCTCAAGCACAATATTAGTAAGTAATTATTTTAGAAGTTGCCAATACATTCTTTTGAGTTGATTACATTTTAGAAACCTTTTTAATTCTCTATTTTACTTGTGTCCCAAACACATATATTAGTAAGCAATTATTTGAGAAGTTGCTACTACATTCTTTTGAGTTGATTTCATTTTAGAAATATTTCGAATTCTCTATTTTACTTTATTTAAATTATTTTATTTTATTTTATTTTTTAATTTAAATTTATTTTTTAATTTAATTTAATTTTTTAATTTTATTATTTGAACAAATTTTGGAGTACTACATTTGTACTTTGAATATTAATTCAAAAGTGTGCAATATGCACTATTTGTTGAATAACATGACCTGTGTGATTGATGCATGATTAATCGATTATTAGAATATCTTTGGTATTCTTGTACTATGACGTGAATATTAATGTGTATGCTAGTGGTTACTAAATAAAGATGATTACGAAGTCTAACCATATATCGAGGTAGTGATACTGATACTTTGGCAGTAGTCCGATGTCACCATGGGTATTCCTAACCCTAAGTGGGTGTTGATGCTATTCTGATAGTGGTGAGATGGGGTTGAGGATCAAGTGAAACCTCACTCCTAACATTGTGTCCTGATAAGGAATTGGCTTTTGGGGCATTAATTCCAAAAGTTCAAACCAACAAAGGATACCAAGGAGATTTTTATCGGTCTTAACAATAACCAAACAATTGAATTGTTGAAACACCTAATGTATATGCATGTTTTGTATTTTGGCTTTTATAATGCTCGAGATGTATCGTGTATGATCCAATGAGCTCCTTTTTATGTAATCACTGAAGACACCAGTGATGACCAGTGAAAGAAGATAATTTTGTAGTCTTGACATACCTATCAGTTGTTGAAGTATAGGAGTGAAGGGTTATTGCTTACTCTCAGTTGTAGGGCTTGGAACCCACATTTTATTCATGTTTTAATTTTTTCACTTGTTGAAGTCGCACATGGGGCTAGTTACTCATTATTTTATATGAATTTAGGGCCATGGAGCTAGAGTTTTACCAATTGCTGAGATTATCACGACTTTGCCTAGTTAATGCATCATCCTAATATTTTAACTATGCATGTCATTTATTAACATGTTGTCGCACTTTGATATTGTATGGGATGGTTTGTGATTAACATGAGAAAAGAAGTAATATCTCAGATCCTGAACAGTGAGAGCAGAAGTGAGTACTCAAGAATGGGATCATGTCTCGAGTTGGAAAATGAGTGAGTCGCGCATGACGAGTTGTGAAAGTGTTCGGGGGCTAGGGTGTTAAATGGAGAAATGAATTTAGATACTGGTAGTTGACGACAAGGCGCATTTTTTTCTTGTAATACGTTGAAAACTCCATACAAAATGAAACAAAATTCAAGGCCTATTCAGTAAAATTTGGGTGTAAACATGAAATCGAGCCCGTTTCAAGGCTAAATTTGGTAGCTTCTAAAACTCTCATTTGGTAACCTTTAAGAATCCAAAATCACTTCAAATAAAGCAAAGCGACTGAAATTGGCCAATTGAATAAAATATCCAAAAATTAGCTCAATTGGTCAAGATTAGGGCTCTCATTTGCCAAACATCCTTCAAGAGTTTAAATTAGGAAATAAGTGGCATTTAGCGTACTTCGAGAATTCAGAATGGCCCAAAATTTCATGGCATGGCATAAACTAACAAGACACATGACATATCCAAAAATTGAGATAATTGGCCAAGATTCGAGTGAGTACCTTCATATCATACAATCATACAATAAAGCTAACAAAGCAAGGTTGGAAGCTTCCACCTAAGCTTTCAGGTTCAAGTGTCCCATACAACTCTACCCCTTCTACTTAGGCTTTCACCCAGAACAGAGTCGCACCCAAACAATTTCGCAAGTTGCTTGATAACCACTGTACTCCATTGTCCCATATTAGCGAGAATTAAAAAGCCTGTTCTGCATAGATCATTCACCACATAAGGTACATCATTCTCCGAGTCCAGGTTTCCTCCATAACCTTGAATTCTTATGCATCCCATACTACATGGAAATCGAAAGATATAGAAGCCTCCCGATCCCGTGTCCTAATCAAATAATTTTCTATTTTCACACAAGTTTCAGTTTGTAGCCTATGTCCTAAGGATTTATGTTTTTAATCCACTGTGCCACCCATAGCTACACCACGTTTCTACCTAGGGTATTTCCTCTAGACCTAGGGTTCAATCTGGTTGACTCACGACCTTCTATCTAGTCAAGACACCATTTTTGGCATCCTTTACGACTTCTAGTCAGTTTTTTTGCCCCAATTTTTTACCTTCTAATTTTCTTTTATAAAAAAGTAAAGGTGTTCTTCAATTCAGACTACTGGTACAAGCTGGTGGGACAACCTCCAGATCGAGCAGCGAGACCGAAGTCTACTTAGTAACCATGCTTTTAAGAGCGGTATAACCCACCTCCCTTTCAAAGTTTAGCTTTACTCGGGACAAGGCTTACCTACTATCAGCTCAACTTGTAGTCTTTGTATCCAAACAAAACATTCCAAACGCATATATTTTCTTTTTTAAAAACAGTTTCCAAAATCATTTTCAATTTCAAAATAGAAGGTAGGGGCATTCAAAATTCTAACTCAAAACAAGGTAAAATCCTAATTGAATTTCTAATTTTTGTCAAGCAACTATTGTTTGACTTTTGAATTTTGGCCCAAAAACACATGTTTAGGCTTGACTTTCTATTTTTAGCCTAGCATATCTAATAGCTAAGCTCTGATACCACCTTTGGTATTAGGGGAACATTTCTAATTTTGGCCTAACAACTAATGCCTAGGCTCTAATACCACCTTTGGTATCGGAAGAAACCTTCTAATTTTGGCCTAACAACTAATGCTTAGGCTCTGATACCACCTTTGTAACACGAAAAAAGGTTAAGCTCAACCACAAGGTGGGTTGGGTCCAATGTTACATTTACAAGTACACAACTTGTATCACATTTCATTATCTCAAGTCTTGTTACTTTTCAATGAGCACACAACCTAAATAATTTAACTTTAATTTATAAGACTATTACAAAACAGATAAAACAAAAGTTTCAATCTTTATTTATCGAATAAAATAAAGGTATACATGCTTGAAATTCAAATAATAGAAAGAGAATACATAACTCAAAAATAAAATTTAGCAGAATGCTTAATAAATCAATAATGGGCAACATGCCCTTATGCTAGGAAAAAATTCTAATCATTCATGGTCTTCATATTTGATTCCCTGAAAAATATTAAAGAGAGAGGTGAGAACATAGCCTAGTAGATCATTCATCAAACTACTAATTTACTAATTCAAATTAAAAGTACATCCAATTTCAATCACTTACAAACATAAAGTGTTTCAAACAATATATTGTTAGAGATGTATATTTGACCAAAAAGGGGTTTTAAAACATTGATGTTCTCCATTAAAATACTCCTATTCTGCGATGGAATGACAATTCGTCTTGTCACATTCCATTGGAATTAAGGATCACATGTCCACATTCCAAGTATTTTAAAACACATCCACACTTAGTGACGTTACTCATATACACTAAGTATATGCAAAGAACACCTATAGCATCACTTAGAATACTTTGATGGTACATGGTTCTTATCTTCACTTTCTCATATTTAAATTCAAATAACTGTGATACTAAATCATAAAGTTTGATATCATAATTTAAATAATCAAGAAAACATAGAAGACATACATGGCATGCTTGAGAACACAAAAAATAAGCCGAAGCATGAAATCTAAGCATGTAATGCTATCAAATATGAATTAAAACATGAAAACATGCTAAACTGAAAATAAAAATTGATTAAGATGCTTGAAACTAAAATATAAACATGCTGAAAACTGAAAATAAACATGAACATACTAAAGACTTGAAGCAGTAAAGACGGAGTTCTAAAAGTCTCCTCTACCTTAGTAGTGGTTCTTTCCCCAACAATTCAGCAAAGTCCCCCAGCATCTAGCACTTTCAAACACTAGGAAAAATCACTTCAAACCACTCCCTAAAAAATTGAAATCAGAACTTCTTACACAAGAGGAAAAAGAGAAGGCAGAAGGGTTGCTAAGAAAAGGGCAAGAACAAACAAAGAGGGAACTGTCAGCTCTTTTCTTTGGGATGAGAAGAACGTGAGCAACTAGGGGGGTTCATATAGATTTTCAAGTGCACCATGGCGACGGTTTGGATATCACACACAATGAGAATCTTTCCATACACAATGAGGACGTTTTGCATTGATTTGGGCAAGTGAATCTGTAATAACCCAAAATTTTGTCAAATAACAAAAAAAAAAGTTTAAAGAAATTAAATGAAATAATTTCAAAGATTTTAAGACCTCTTTTGGGTGCAAATTATGGGTAGGCAAATGAAACCTTAATTTGATATTTAAATGAAAATGTCAATTTAGTAAAATTAATTATGAAATTTAAAGAGTTGCTTTTATTTCTTAAGAAATAAAGAATAGAAATAAAGTATATATACGCATACTTGTATAGGTTAATGTGTGCGTGAATAATATGTCTATTAGCACCATGAATGTTAAATACTACATATTATAGGAATATGTATATAGAAAATTTTACATAATTGAATAAAAATGTAGTATTCGTGTATTTATCTAAAATAAATATAGCATTATATAAGTATCAATTTATAATTAAATAAATAATGAAATGAATATGTAAATAAAAAAATATATGAAAATGAAGAAATGAAAAATGTAGATTATTTAATTATTGGCATTAAAAATATATAAAAGAAATAGAAAAAATATCTAATAAATTCAATATTAAAGAAATAAAAAGGAGGGAATATTAAAAAATTAATAAAATGGAAAGACATGTGCAATAAACCATGTTTACATCAATAAGAAAGTGTAGAATTGGCAAATTTTGGATAATAGCAACCTTAGAAGGTGATTTTGATAATTAGAAACTGCATCCAATGGTCCAAAATCAATCTGCACGATCCAACGAACGAGATCAAAGCCAAACCAGCACTCAAGAGCACCGGATCATCGAAATCCAACGGCCCAAAATCAATCTGCCTGATCTAACGGTTCAGATTGCAATCGTTGATCGCGAACATACAACAGTTGAGGAAGATCATACGGACTAGAAGAGTTTCATTAATCACGTCCAAGATCCGAACATTGCAATCGATGACAATCCAACGGGTAGGATCTGTGCTAGTGTTGTGATGATCATCGGTGCTGCGCTCGAGGTTGATCCAACAGTGAAGATCAAAGCCGCATGAGTTAATCGCGACCGATGCTGCACTCAAGGAAGATCAAATGGTTTGGATTTGAAACCTTTTTGACTAATTGCGATTAAATGTTGCGCTCAAGGTTGATCAATGGTCCATGCGAGTTTCGTTGATCGCGAACGATCGTGTTGCAATCGAGGCTCATCCGACATTCCAGATCTGAGGTGCCCTATTAATCACAAATCATGTGCTGTGCTTAAGGAAACCCAACGGTCCAGATCTGATACGATTTCTGGATGATCGAAAACCGTTGATGAGATTGAGAATCATCAACAGCCCAAAATTCATGCTCCGATTAAAATGGAGAAAATAACGAAAAAAATTTGAAAAAAATTCCTAAAAATCCAAAAATTATGTTTCTAAATTTCCCAAACACACTTGCTATTTTCCTATACTTGGGGGCACGAAAATTTGAATAATTAACAAGTTTCCTACAAGGAGAACACTAAAAACTGACCATTCTATGTCATTTTAAACTCTCTATAAAGGACCCCTAGTGCTCTCATTGTTTTCATCCCAAGTCAAGAGCATACTAGTCCCTCTTGACTCTCTCTAGCCTTCTTCTTGGCAATCCCCTCAGTTCTTAAGTAATCTTGAACCGTTCTTGAGTGTTTTTGAGTGTTTTTGAGAGTTCTTGAGTGTTTGAAAGTTTTGAAGTAACGGAACTCTGCCAGATTTCAGAAGTGTGCAGAAGAGACTTATTTAAGGTGGAAGTGATTTCTAACTTATATTTCTTTATTTTAATTTGAATAAGTCTTGCATGTGTGATGATGTTTTGAAGTTGAATGATTGAATATATGTTTTAAATATGCATGCTCTATTTATTTGATGTGCCATGAATATACATGTTTTGCATGTTTAGAAATCAAAAATAATAATGCATGATATACATGAATTGTGCCATGGATAAATATTTAAGGATTTATGTTATGTACATGTTATATTGACGGTTTGATCTAATATTGTGTGTTTTATCACTAAGAAAAGATTAAATAATGATTCAATCCACGTACCGACACGATGATGGACTGCATAGTGTCATCATGTGTGTTCCACCCCTTATCCGAGTTGTCGGCTTACCTTTGATGATTTCGAACTGGGTTTCTAAGAGTGATCCCACTTCATAGATATTGGGTTTGAGTTTTTAAGAGCGATTCTCTCTCCCAACGATGTGGAACACATAGATTAAACTCTTTCGGTCTGAATGTCAACCATAAACAAAAAATTTGTTTGAATCACCTAATGTACAAAAGTTTTTGATATGCTTGGTTTGTTTGAATTGAAATAATGATTTAAATGTTTAGAAAGATCCACTGGGCTATGTGCTCACCCTTCCTTCTATTTTTAGGTGATTGATTTACACGAAGACCATAAATATAAGGTAGGTTCTTTTTATTTAAAAAGTTTCTAATTTTTATGTAAGGGCATGTTGCCCAAGTTTTGAATCTTTCGCTGTAGTAGTTTTTCTTTAAGATCAAAGCATGTACTCAATTTTATTTACTTAATTGAGTTTATGAATTTCAGTTATTTCTTGTATTAATGCTATATTAAATTCTTAAATGTAAGTGAAGTACTATCAAATAAAGTTGAGATATGAAATAACTGAAATAGAAAGTGATGCAAGTTGTGTACTTGTAAATGTAACACCGGCCTGGCTCGCCCATTTGGTTTAGTCCACTATCAAGAGAATGGTGGTCATGTCCAATGCTTAAAGATACGGGGGTTGGGGTGTTATAGAATCTCATGGTTTGGGCAAGTAAGTTCACGGTTGGGCAAGTGGGTCCACTAAAGTTTTCAATCCAAATGTGAGCAAAATCTTTGAACCTTGTTTCTTTCTTTTATATGCGTGAACACAAATAAAGGTTTAAAATACTTTCTAATATCTCTTGGATGTCCTCTATCAGTTGGATTTCATGCTCATAGCATCTTTGTTATTTGGTTCCTTTGCTTGGTCATCACACATTCTTGCATGGAAAAAACTCTTATTTTGGCATCACATGTGAGCATGACGTAACTTTTTATTTTTCTAATATTTTCTTTGTTCATTAGTCAAATCGAAGTGAAGGAATCTTTCTATATCTCTTTAAATAGGCCTCTCTACTAAACTTCTATCCTTGGACTTGGTGTGTAATATCACACTTAGTGGCACACATGATCACTCTTAAACTTTCCTATGGGACATTTTTTTGTTTGTAGAGCATGGTGTACATGATAATTGTTTGGGTGTACATGAGATTATTTTTCATGGTTCCTAAACACTAGGAAATGTCTCATAGGGTTGGGTACGATGTGGGTGTACATGATCATGGTGTTCCACCCGTGTGACTTGCACATACTTTAGGGGTGTATGCTTATGTCATGCTAGCATTATCACTATTTTTGGGTCCACAAAAATTAGTATTTCATTATTCACAAAGAATTATGGTCTTTATATTATAGTTTTGGAACCACATGAAAAAATTTAGAATTTCAATATATGGGTTGGCCAAATTGGTTTTCATTTACTTTCCTTATTTAGAACCCACTGAAGGCACTAGGAAATGAAAATCCAAATCTTGGCCAATTGTTCTGATTTTTGGATATGCTATTTATTTTTTTAGTTCATGTCATCTCATTTCGTTTCGGGTCATTTCGATTCCCCGAAGTACCCTAAATGCCAATTCTTTCTAATTTGGACCCCCTAAAGGGCGTTTAGCAAATGAAAACCCTAATCTTGACCAATTGTTCTAATTTTTGCATATGTTGTCCAATTAGTTGGTTAATGTCACCTTACTTCGTTTCAAGTTGTTTTGGGTCCCTAAGGATCACCCAAATGAGACTTTTAAAAACCAGCAAAATTTAGCCCCGAAATGAGTCTAATTTTATTTTTCACCCAATTTCAATGAATTGATCTTGAATTTAATTTAATTAAATATAGAGTTTTTAGGGTATTATAATCCAAGCAACAAGGCACCCTTCTTCTATTTGTTCTTTGTGTCCAAAACTCACAACTCACTGTGTTCTTCCTCTTCTTTCCTCCATTTTTTCCGTTCAACACACAGAAACACATTTGTGTGTTTTTGGTTGTTGTTTTCTCTGTCTTTTTTTTTTTGGCTCTTTGTTCACTTTGCCCAAGATTTGAGTAAAGAAAAATGAAAATCTATTTTATTTTATTTTTCATATACATACGTACATACATACATACATACATACATACATACATACATATATATATATACATATAAACCAGTGTTATATGGTTTTAGGGCATAATGAAAATTTTTTTTACTATTATTATTATTTTATTTTTTCTTACTCATTCAATTAATTATTTCATATACTAAATATCTGAGACAACGTGTACGTGTCATAAAATTTTGAGGTATTAATTTATTATCCCAAAATTCATACAAAATTTGAACAATTAAAATAAATTATTTTGTGTATAGTAAACCTTGGAAAACCCATGAAATTATAGTGTATACGACCATCTCCAACCAGCTCCAAAATAACCCTGGGTTGTGCCATCTTGGCGTTGACTTTTCTTTTTTAATTTATTTTTTCTATTTCTTTTTTACTTTTATCTTTAGTCAAAAGATTTTTTTTCATTAAAATAATTTTAAGTAAAATTTATAGTTTTTTCAATATAAAATTTAATTATTTAAAAAAATTTTACTTACTTTTATTTATTTTTATATTATATTATATTATTTAATTTACTATTTTATATTTATTTTTGTTATGTTTTTTTTTAAATAAACATGTTTCAATGTATTTTTTTTTCAAAATTTGATATTGTTCTTATATTTTGTATATATTTAAAATTTTAATACTATAAATTTGGCATTAAATTTTAAATTAAAGATTGTAATTTTTTAAATAAATTTAGGTGATGCACAATAAAAAATACAATATGAAACCTAATACTTAAAATAAAATTTTTCAATATTATATTTTAAATACAATTTTCATTGATTAAAATAGGTAGCAAAAACAAAATAAAACATACATTTAATAAAATAATTATTATATAATAATTTTGATTAATTATTATATAATAATTCTGATTAATTATTATATAATAAATTTGATTACTTATTATAAAATAAAATAATTATTTAAATTTTGTAGTGTATTATTTATTATTAATTTATTAATTAATAATTAAACGTAATATTGATAAATATGTAAAATAAAATTTATGTACAAAAATATAATTTTAAAAATAATAAAAAATAAAAAAGGAGGTAAAAAGGAATATTCAAAGAATATTTTTTTGGAGTAAAGTATGGAGTAATGGATTGGAGAAGAAGTTATAGTTTAGTGTTGAAGTAACTTTAAAATGAAACACCTCGACCTCAGAATCTTGTCACATTAGCTACAGTTAGCTCATCTATTTCTCAACTCAAGACATAATCATAATTGCATGCGGTCATTCCCGCTTGCAGCATTAGTCTGCGGTCACTCCTGCTTGCAGCATTAGTCTGCGGTCACTCCTGCTTTTAGTTTTGGGGCATCCGAATTATTACTGTTTCTCATATCGTCTCCCAATTTATTTATACCAGGTCACATCCCATCATATATCAAAGTAATTCATAACATGAATAATCAACAATATTGAGATGATAACTAAATGAAATGAATCAATTGAACCTCAATAATAAATGACATTGACTCCACGACAATGGTTCAAATAAACAATAAATGCCCAATGACCGACTCCAATAAATAAATGAACAAATAAAGTTAAGTGGGTCCCATTTCCATACAACTGATAAATAATGAGTAACTCTGCTCCTACACAACCTCAACATTGAGGTGTATCATGACTACAAAAGTAACTACTCGTCAGTTGTCATGTAACACCCCAACCCCCGTATCTTTTAAGTATTGGACACGGCCACCATTCTCTTGACGGTGGACTAAACTAAATGGCGGGCCGGGCTGACATTACTTTACAAGTGACACACACTTGACTTTCTTTCTATTTCAATTATTTTATGCCTTAACTTTGTTTGACAGAACAAAACTTAAATTTAAGAATTTAATAAGGCAATAATAAAAGAAATAATTGAAATTCATAAACTCAATTAATTAACTAAAATTGAGTACATAATTTGATTAAAAAAAATTATTACAGCGGAAGTCTTAAAACTTGGGCAACATGCCCTTACATAGAAATTAAAAACTTTTTAAATAAAAAAAACCTAACTAATTTTCATGGTCTTTATGTAAATCAATTACTTGAAAAATAGAAGAAAGGGGTGAGCACATAGCCCAGTGGATCTTTCTAAACATCTAAATCATTATTTCAATTCAAACAAACCAAGCATTTCAAACACTTTTGTACATTAGGTGATTCAAACAAATTTCTTGTTTATAGTTGACATTTGGACCAAAAGAGTTTAATTCTGTGTTCTACATCGTGGGGAGAGAGAGTGACAAACGAAAACTCAAACTCCAATATCTATGAAGTGGGATCACTCTTGGAAACCCAATTCGAAATCGTTAATGGTAAACTAGCAAGCCGGGTTGGGGGGTGAAACATACACGATGATACTATGCAGTCCATCATCGCACCTGTACGTGGATTGAATCATTATTTAATCTTTTCTTAATGATAAAACACACAATATCGGATTAAACCATCGATGCAACATATACAAAACATTAATCATTAAATATTTATTCATGGCACAATTCATATATAACATGCATCAATATTCTTAATTTCTAAACATGCATGACATGTATATTCATGGTACATCGAATAAATAAGGCATGCATATTAAAACACATATTCGATCAATAATCTTCAAAACATCATCAACATGCAAGACTTATTCAAATTAAAATAAAGAAATAGAAGTTAGAAGTCACTTCCACCTTAAATGCGTTTCTTCTGCACGCCTTTGAAATTCGGCAGAGTTTCGTTACTTCAAGGCTTCCAAACACTCAAACACTCAAGAACACTCAAGAATAGTTCAAAATCACTCAAGAACTAAGGGGATTGCCAAGAAGAAGGCTTAGAGAACAAGATGACAATTCAACTCTTGTTTCTTGGGATGAGATGAATTGTGAGCATGGGGGGTGTTTATATAAAGTTCAAAAGGGTAGAGAATGGCAAGTTTGTAGTGTTATCTTGTAGGAAACTAGCTAATTCTTTAGAATTTCGTGCCCCCAAGCATAGGAGATTAGTAAGAAATTTTTTGGAAATTTTTGGGAATTTAGAAACTGATTTTTCAAATTTTTGGAGTATTTAATCGATTTTTTCAGATAATAATCTCGGATCTGCGTATCGGGGCCATCGGATCATCCTCGTATCACGCATACGTATTCGGATCGGGCGGTTCGCATCTGGGCTGTTCGATAATGCTCGAGAATGGTGTTGGATCTTTGATCGTTAGAGTAGAGTGGATCTGGGGCGTCTGATTTCCTCAAGCGCAGTGTTGGTTCACGATCTCTAATTAACGAGTTTGTTCTGGATGCTCGGATCGTCCTCGACACACACGTTTCGCGATGAACGAAGCTCATCCTGATCATCCGATTGTCTCTGATCGTTTCTGGCCGTCCAATTTCTTCGATGGGAGCATCCGTTCGCGATCTTCTCAGAGCACCTCGATCTGGGCCGTTTGATGAACCACGAGCGACGCGATTGATTAGAGATATCTCGAATCTGGGCCATCCGATTTTCTTCGAGGGCAGCGCCGCTCGCGATTGATTACTGCAGCTTTGATCTGCGCCGTTAAATGGATCTCGAGCACCGCATCCGATCTTGATCACTGATCCGGCCGCACGATGAACCTCGAGTGCAGTGTCATTCGTGATCAGATGAGACGCATTCGAACCATTAGATCAGCCTGATCGTTTCTGGGCCATTGGATCTCATTGATTCAGTGTTCCTAGGCGTTGTTTTGAGCTTCAATTTTATTCGTTGGATTTTGTAGATTCGTTTTGGACCGTTAGATGCAGATTGTAATTACCAAATTTGATTTTTTAAGGTTGTTATTATCCGAAAATTGTTAATTAGACACTTCCTAATTGATAAAAAATTGATTTTCTTGTATATTCCTTTCTATTTTGATGATTTGCTAATACTTTTCCCTTTCTAATTATTTAATATTACATTTATTAGATATTTTTTCTATTTCTTTAATATTTTTAATGCTAATAATTAAATAATCTACATTTTTCATTTCTGTGTATTTTTATTTATTTCATATTTTATTTTCAGATAATACCTTATGTAACTATAAATTAATATTTATATAATGCTTTATTTATTTTTAATAAATACATGTACACTACATTTTTATTTAATTATATAAATTTTTCTATGTACATATTCCTATAATATGTAGT